>JAGFNQ010006347.1:0-19309 GCA_024364735.1 Boesenbergia rotunda
AGCTTCCTGTAGGGTTCTATTCTTTCTTTCTACTATGCCATTTTGTTGGGGGGTTCTAGGACACGAAAATTCGATGTTTATATCCATTTATTTTGCAGAATTCTTCGAATCTTTGATTCTCGAATTCTCCCCCGTGGTCGGACCTAAGTCTTTTTATTTTGGTATCATTTTGATTTTCAATCAATTTGCAAAGTTGTTAAATAGGTTCAGGGTTTCATCTTTGGTCTTTAGAAACCTGACCCAGGTGAACCTAGAGTAGTCATCAATTATCACTAAGCAGTATCGGTTTCCACTTAGTGACTTGGCTCCATGTGAATCAAATAGGTCAAGGTGTAGGAGCTCAAGTGTGGTTTGGGTTTGATCAGATTGGATCAATTTGTGACTAGACTTGGTTTGTTTGCCTTGATTACAGGATTCACATATTAGGTTTTCATTATTCTTAATTTTGGGGACACCTTTTATTAAGCCAAGTTGGGTAGTTTTTGAGATAGTTCTTAGATTGGTATGACCCAATCTCCTATGCCAGAGTTTTGATTGTTCTAATTGTGTTAACATGCATTTGGGTATAAGGGGAAGATTTATAGTATATACATTGTTTTTCCTAGTGCCCTTAAGCATGATTTCTGAGTCTTGTGCATTTCTAATCAGGCAATTAGAATTGTTGAACGTAACCAAATAACCAGAGTCACATAACTGACTTATGCTAAGTAAGTTAAAATTAAAGTTTTCTACTAATAGAACTTTCTTAATAATGAAATTGGATTTAAGTTCAATATTACCTGACCCAATTACCTTGAGTGTGGCATTGTTACCAAATGCTACTGAGCCCAGGTTTTTGAACTTGAGTTTGGTGAACTTCAATTTGTCTCCAGTCATATGTCTGGAGCACCCGCTATCTAACATCCATTGGTCCAAATCTTTATGTTCCTACACATAAAGAATTTTTGATGATTTGGATCCAATTTAAGTTAGGGATAGCTTAAATTGAGTTTCACTTCCTAGTCTGTCTCACCCCAGTCTAGGGTTTTCAATCACGTTAACCTTAAGGTTTTTGTGAGACAGGTTTGAAGGTAAAAATTAATTTTGAAAGGGAATTTTCATTTATTTTGAAAAGTTATTTACTTTTGGAAACTGATTAAAGAAAAGGATTTTTGAAAACAGATTAAGTGTTTTTCAAAAAGATAATAAGTTTGAAAAGTAGAAGTTTTGAAAAACAGATTAGAATCTATAATTATTTGAAATTTGAGTTAGATTCGAATTTGACAAAAGTTAACTTGAATTTGAATTTCAGAAATTGGCTTCCAGGTCTTGGCGAGGCACTAGGCCTTCTTTGGCCGAAGCCTTATGGGATCATCCACCCTTTCCTTGACAAAGCCTTTTAATGAAATTTCATTTTCAAATTAAATTAGGTCATTTTCTGGTCTAACTAGCTTGGGTCTTGGATCGGTAGCTTCGGCTAGTTCCGCCAAATTGGCTTCCCTAACGTACTATCATCTCACCTCCACCCAATACTATGTTTTCAAGTTTCAAGTAATTTCGTCCTTAAATCTAAGTATTCCTTAAATCTAAGCATGGCAATTTGCAAGAAATTAAATAAACAAGCAATCAAAAAAATTATCTAATTATAAAAATTGTTTTGATTTTGGCTCCCCCTGGACTAAAGCCTCTGTATGGGTTAGGCAAGATGTGAATCTTGTCCTTGGGGATCCAAAATTGATTTGAACCAGTTGGTTTAGTCAGGCACAGTTTTGGCACCCATGCCTGAACCTTAGGTCTTGACTGGTTCAGTACAGCAAAGTAAGATCTTTGCCGAGATTTGGTTCTATAACCAAGTCCGGATCGGTTTAGAACAGACTTCTGTTTTCCCAGAATCATGTCAAGATTCTTGGAACCAGAAGTGAATCGTTCTAAAGCTGTTCTTAAGTCCTTAACTTGAGTTTTCAGGGAGGAATTCTCTGATTCAAGTTTTTTAACTTGATCAGGGGTTCCTTCCTGAATTTTCTCAGTTAAGGAATCAGAATCAGCTCCCTCTTTCAGGAGTTTTACTTCCTGTCGGAGGGACTCGATTCGGAGTTTGGCTTTCGCCAAATCTCGGGATAGATAGGAAATAAGAGAATTCAATTGCGATTTTGAAAAGCCCGTTACCTTTATTTCGCCGTCGTCGGAGAATGTCAGCTTGCCGTCGTCCCGGTCCGAGTCTGAGTCAGTCTCGATTTGATCTGAAGCGGTCAGGGCTAGAAGATTGGACTGAGGTGCTTCTTCTTCTTCTTCTGAGGAAGACTCGTCCCAGGTTGCTTGGAGTGCCTTCTTCTTTCTGTTCTTTTTGGACTCCTTTAGACTTGGACATTCAGTCTTGTAGTGGCCCTTCTTCTTGCATTCGTAGCAGGTTACGTTGGGCTTTTGTTTGTCAGTTGCCGGTTCATCTTGTCCGTCCTTTCTTCGACTTGTTCTTCGTGTGTTGGTTTGGTTCTTCAACTTTTTGTAGTAGTTTCGAGCTAGCCGGACCAGTTCAGATTGATCTTCTTCTTGATCTTCTATTTCTGAATCTGAGGTAGATTCAGGTTCAACTTGAGTTTTCTTCTTGGTCGTCTTCCCTGTTTTCCCTGCAAAGAAGGCTATACTTTTCTCGACCAAATTGGAGTTAGTCTGTTCATGCAGCTCAAGTTCAGAAAATAACTCATCTAGCTTAATTTTTGAAAGATCCCTAGAGACCTTGTATGCATCTACCATAGATGCCCACAAGGTGGTCCTAGGGAACGCGTTTAGGGCATACCTTATAAGATCACGATTTTGAACCTGGTGACCTATTGCGTGAAGACCGTTCATCAGCTCCTGGATTCTGGCGTGGAGCTGGGCTGCTGTCTCGTTATCTGCCATTTTGATAGTGAAAAGCTTGTTCAGTAGCAGGTCTCGTTTGCTGATCCTCGTATCTGAAGTTCCTTCGTGGAGCTCAATCAGTTTAGCCCATAGCTCCTTTGCACTTTTGAAGGGTCCGACGCGGTTCAGCTCTTCTTTCGTTAGTCCGCATTGGAGAGTCTGGGTTGCTTTGGCGTCGGCTTCAATTTTACGTTTGAGGGAAGTGTCCCATTCTGAGTAGTTTTGTGGTACACCTTCAGCATTTGTGGGAATCATCAGTCCAGACTGGATGATTATCCACATATCCACCTGAGTTTTCAGATGGACCTCCATTCGACTTTTCCAGTAGGGAAAGTCTTCTCCACTGAACAGTGGAGGTCTGGCGGTGCTAAATCCTTCTTGGATAGACATTTGTTACTGGAATTAAAAAGAACAACAAAAATATTCCAAGACTTGGTCTTGGATTAGTAGTGCGGGAAGAAATAATTAAACACAAATTTCAAGGGGTGTTGCACCAACCTTGAAAAAAAAACTCGAACGAAAATTTTAAAATAAGAGAGAAAAAGAAATCCGAAAAAAAATTTCAAACTGGTGGTTGCACCAAGTTTGACTTCCCCGCTCTGATACCACTTGTTGGATCGAGAATTGCGAGAGAGGGGGGGGTGAATGTCGCAAATCGTTCGGATTTAAAAAGAGTTAGTGCGCAGCGGAAATAAGACACAAAAACAATGCTAACACGGTCGTTTTACTTGGTTCGGAGCCTGTGTCGACTCCTACTCCAAGGCCCACGGTCGTTGACCGTTTTCTGCGGGCAATTCTATACGTTCGAGAAAGTTTACAATCACAAGTATTACAGAATTAGCTTCGTAAACTTAAATGAATATTTCGTTACCGACGTCCGGTGTAGATCGGAGTATTGGAGCAGCAGGACGTCGTCAGAGCTCGAGATGGAAGATTTCTGGAGCGTGTCGTGGAAGCAGAAGAGCGTATGAAAGTCGCAGTGATTGATGCTTGAAGAAGAGGGTCGAGGGTCCTTTATATAGGGCTGGGGGCGCCCGGGATGCTCGGGGCGCCCCCCACGTGGCTTTCGATCCGGCGAGCCCTCTGGTCAAGGCTGATCTCTGCTTCTTCGGGATCACCTTTGACTGGGGCGCCCGACGCGCGCGGGGCGCCCGGGTTGACCGGTCAAGGCTTCATCTTCTTCGCGAGGGTGAGCTGCTGCAGCTGCCAGTGGCGTGGCACAGTGGGCGCCCGCGACTCGCGGGGCGCCCGACGCGCGCGGGGCGCCCGAAACATCCGGGGCGCCCCCAAATGTGCTGCTGTCGGGGCGTTTACTTGCTCTGCTGACTTTGGGTTGACTCTGGGGCGCCCGAAACATCCGGGGCGCCCTGCTCAGCTACTGCCTCACTCCTTTGAGGCTCTCTGAGCTGCAGAAACACAGTCCTTCGGTCCTGCATCCAGGGTTAGTCCAAAACAGCAATTAATAAGTTAATTTTACACAGCCTTGGCTGTCTTGGTTCTGACTTTGGGTCTCCAAAATGGAGCCCTAGGTCGAACCGACGCCTAATGTTCCCTCTAGGGGAACGCGTCCTCACCTACTCCTCTCGGGAGAGTTTACCTGATGCCAACCGGATCCTCCAGTTGGACTTTTGCCCGGCAGTCCTTCGCCAGGTCTTGAGTTGCCAAGCTTCCCTTCGCTTGGTGCCTAGCAGCCCTTCGCTAGGTCTTTTCTTCTGGCAGCCCTTCGCCAGTGCCTAGCATTCCTTCGCTAGGGCTTGTCCATTCTGGCAGTCCTTCGCCAGAGCCTAGCAGCCCTTTGCTAGGGCTTTTCCTGTCTGGCAGTCCTTCGCCAGTGCCTAGCATTCCTTCGCTAGGGCTTTTCCTGTACACTCAAGAAACTTGTTAGACAACGACTAACCCTTAACTTTTGAACCCTTTTGTCAATATCAAAACACAGGTTTGACTTGGGTGCATACTGCACCAACATTCAATTCCTAGCAGCCCTTCGCTAGGTGCCTAGCAGTCCTTCGCCAGGTCTTCAACTCCTAGCAGCCCTTCGCTAGGTGCCTAGCAACCCTTCGCTAGGTCTTAGGGTTTCGATACCTAGCATCCCTTCGCTAGGTGCCCAACGGCCCTTCGTCAGGTCTTAGGGTTTCGATACCTAGCAGTCCTTCGCTAGGTGCCCAGCAGCCCTTCGCCAGGTCTTAGGGTTTCGATGCCTACATTAACTAGGACTTTTCTTCAACTTAGGTTACTTCTCCTTTGCTCCCCTTTGTCTGTTCAATTTATCACTGACTTAAGTATATTGTCAAACATTAAAACACTTAAAGGAGAACATCATTGATGCAACTTGCACCAACAATCTCCCCCTTTTTGATGTTTGACAATAACATAAGTTAGATTGGTTGAAGGGGCTAACTCAATATTCTTGGGATAAAAAAAAGCAAAAAAAAAATGATATAAGTTTTGAAACTATATTTTTGATCTTTTGGGAGAAAATTTTTCTAACTTAAGCACACCTCTCCCCCTTTGTCATACATCAAAAAACTTTAAGAAAATACTTGCACCAATAATGAAAACTTTTAGTTCTTTTTTGAGAATACTTAGTGCAAAATTTTTGAAAGCATTGCATGATATATTGCATTTTTTGAAAAAATGCATAGTTTTGAAAAAGATGCTATGTACTTTTGAAAGATTATGTAATTTTTGAAAAATATAAGTACCTTTGAAAAATGTATTGAATTTTTTTTGAAAAATTAAGTACTTTTGGAAAATGCATAATTTTTGAAAGAATGCAATTTTGGAAAATATTAATATTATGCATATTTTGCAAGTACTAACTATTTTTGAAAAAGATGAGACTTTGAAAAATATAAGTAATTTTTGAAACATAATATTTTACTTGACTTGGTTTATTTTTCAGTCTGACACCATCCTGGGAAACCTTGTTGACTACAAGGACATTTCCTAAGTGTCCTGGAAATTCTCCAACCCAAGTAAACATTATTTCAAAAATAATTTCATAAGTCACATAAACAAATAGAATAATAGTATTTTGAAAGACTTAGATTTTTAGCAAGATTTTGAAGATATGAAAACATGTTATTAAATAATACTTTTAATTTGACCTCCCCCTAAACTTGACTCAGTCCTGGGAAGCTTGTTGACCACAAGTACTCTTCCTCTGAGTCTTAAGGTTTGATTCAGATTAAAAAGAAATATTTAACAAAAAAATGAATAATTACCAAAAAAAAATTTTCTGAAATTCTTCTTTTGACTCAGACTCCCCCTAAATTTGACACATCCTAGGAGTCCTTGAAGATCATGAAGTGGACCTTTCCTCTGTGTCTTTAGGGTTTATCAAAGTCAAAGAAACAGGTAAATTTTTGAACATATAGTTTTTACAACATAAACCCTTTTTGAAAACACAAGTAATAATGATTTAAAGCACAGTTTTCGAAAAGTATTTTTCAAATGATAGTAATGTTTAAAGTCCAGTTTTTGAAAACCATTTCAAAAAAAAATGAAAAGCACTCCCCCTGTACCCGATACCGTTTGACTCTATCTAAGTGCCTTAAGGAACTTTAGTGTTGTCCTAAGAGGCTTGTGTCTAATTGTGTGAGTCAAACAATTTTTGAAAAGAATATAATTTTTGAAAGCATATACTGTATTGGCAATCAAACAAACATGAATTCCATAAAAATATTATTATGTTGAAGCACTATTATCAAAATATATTTTTAGGAAAATATTCTAACAATTTTGAAAAATAGTTTTAAAAAATATTTTTCAATTCATTAGTCCTTAACATCTCACCCATTTTAGATGTATCAATGCAACAAGCATGGTTGCCTTATAGGTGTATTGTGAGATGCTTGAATCATTTTTCTTAACTTATTATTAACTCTAAGATTTAATTGAAGCTTGTGTTAGATTTGAATTTGACAAGAGGTAACTTGAATTTGAATTTCAAAAATTGGCTTTCAGATCTTGGCGAGGCACTAGGCCTTCTTTGGCCGTAGCCTTATTGGATCATCAACCCTTTCCTTGACAAAGCCTTTTAGTGAAATTTCATTTTCAAAATTACTTTTTGAAAAATTCTGGTCTAACTAGTTTGGATCTTAGATCGGTAGCTTCGGCTAGTTTCACCAGTCTAAAGAGACCAAGTAAAGTATACTTGACCTTATTAAAATTAGCTTCCCTAACGTACTATCATCTCACCGCCACCCAATACTATGTTGATCAAGTTTCAATTATTCTTTTTCCTATAGCCGTTCTAATATATGCATAAAATTTAAATATGAATGACATGTCATATATTAAAAGAAGTAGCAAATGCATGACATGGTAATTATGCATGAGTCAAACAATTCAAACCATTTATTTAAGTTTATAAAAATGCATCAAATTCTCGATTTGATACATGTCGTGTGAACCCGCTAATATGCCAACCCACTTTGACATATTTAATTTTATTAATTGTTGCAGTTTGGGTAAGGTTTTAGTTTAGTTCGAGTTTAAGTTATTTTGGATTCAAGTTAATTAAAAATTAATTGAAGTTTGAATTTGAAAATGAATTAATTAAGATTGAAATGATTTGAAATAAATTGAGTTACTTAACTTTATTTAAATTGATTTAATTTGAACTAATTTGATTTGAATTTAATTTAATTTGAATTTAATTTAATTTGAATTTATTTAATTAAGATTTAATTTAATTTGAATTTAATTTAATTAAGATTTAATTTAAATTTAATTAAGATTTAATTTGAATTTAATTAAGATTTAACTTCAATTTAATCAAGATTTAATTTGAATTTGAATTAATATTTAATCTGAATTTAATTAAGATTTAACTTGAATTTGAATTAATATTTAATTTGAATTTAAATTAAGATTTAATTTGAATTTAATTTAATTTGAATTTATTTAATTTGAATTTGAATTTAATTTAATTTGAATTTAATTAGGATTTAATTTGAATTAAATTAGGATTTAATTTGAATTAAATTTTAATTTAATTAGGATTTAATTTGAATTAAATTTGGATTTAATTTGAATTTAATTTGAATTAAATTAGGATTTAATTTGAATTAAATTAGGATTTAATTTGAATTAAATTAGGATTTCATTTGAATTAAATTTGAATTTAATTTAGATTTAAATTTAATTTTATTTAATTTGAATTTATTGAATTAATTGAACTTATTTGAATTTAGTTAATTTGAATTAATTAATAATTATGGATTTAAGTTCATCATTTTTATTATTCCGAAAATTTCTGCTTCATTTTTATCTATCTTTTCAAATTTTTCTAACAATTCAGATTTATTTGAACCTTTGTAATTTTTATTAATTATGACCATGATCTTAGATAGTTCCATATCCTCCTTATCCTCAAAATTATATCTTTTGGTGTCCTCAAAGTAGGAGGAGTAATTTGGGCCACTAATTAATATTTTGTAATAATCTTCAAGATTATCTATAATTAAGTTATTATTTAGGAGAATTTTATCTTCAATATTATTCTCAGAATGATCCTCAAAAATAATTTCAGAATTATCTCCAGAATTATCCTTAAGGTTTTCAAATTTGAATTCAGAATTATCCTTAGGATTTTCGAATTTGAATTCCAAATTATCCTTAAGATTTTCGAATTTGAATTCAAATTTATCCTTAGGTTTAATTTTATCTGAATTAAAATTATCAGAATTAATTTTATCACAATTAAAATTATAAGAATTAATTTTATCAGAATTAAAATTATCAGAATTAAAGTTATCAGAAAAATTATCAGAATTAATTTTATCAGAATTAATATTATCAGAATTAATTTTATCAGAATTAAAATTATCAGAAAAATTATCAGAATTAATTTTATCAGAATTAAAATTATTAGAATTAATTTTAGAAATCACTGAATTTATGTTCTGGATTAAATAGTTAATTTCGGATATTTCAGTCATATCTGTATTTTCTAATTTGACATGCAAAAAATTAATTTTACTATGCAGTAAATCTAATTTATCAGAAAAGTTAACTAAATTATCACAAGGCAGTGCAGGAATTTGTAACATCTTTGGAACATAAATCTTGCGTACCTTCGTCGGACACTTATTTTTGTAGTGTCCGTATTTCTTGCATTTGAAGCATCGTACGTGATCCTTGTTTTTCCGGACTCCTGGCGCTAGTGTCTCCTTTGCCGCTGCTGGTGTAGATCGAGTCTTACGAGTAGAGCACTGATTTTTATAGTGCCCTCTCTCCCTGCATGTGAAACAGATAATATGGAATTTAAAAACAGACATTTTAATTAAAATATACCTGATTCACCCCTGGGCTCCCCCTCAACTCCTGGCGTCGTTGCTCCGTCGGCGGTTAGTCCGGTGAAGAGCGGCTTGCTCTGATACCAATTGTAGGACTGGTGCCGTCGATAGAGGGGGGGTGAATATCGCTCGTAAATCTTTCGTTGAAAACTTCGTACGACTTTTGTTCGTTCTAGACTTGGAGCGTTAGTGCAGCGGAAAATAGAAAAATAAAAAATAGAGCAAAACACAGATTACTCACGGGATTTATTTACTTGGTTCCCGACCCCCTGGGTCAGTACGTCCAAGGCCTATGTACTCGGCGTGAGTCCACTATTGGTCTCTTTTCCGTAATTTCTGGAGGTGGAGAAAACCCGTCTTACAGTGTAGAAATACAAGCACAAGTACAGAAAATTAAGTACAGAAATTTTAATGCAAACCGAACAAAACAAAAGTTGACGCTCGGCCGATCTGGACATCCGAAGTGCCGCGCACTTCCTCCTGGAGCCTCCCGGTCGTAGAGCCTCGTCTTTAGCGCGTTGTCGTCGGTCAGAATGATTAGAATGGCTTGTAGCAGTTGTTTTTGAAGCAGAGGGGTCGAAGCCCCTTATATAGGCCTCCTGGGGGCGCCCTGGACGCTGGGGGCGCCCCGATAAACCCGGTCAAACTTTATCCCCGCGTCGACCTCGCCGCAGTTGATAAAACCTTTGACCAGGGTGCCCCGAACCTCCCGGGCGCCCTCATGAGGGCTTATCTGAGTTTCAGACTCGAAATTGCAAAAACAGCTTTGAACCCGGGCGCCCCGGACGCTCCGGGCGCCCCGCTTGACACCTATTCTGCTTACTTAACAAAAACTGCATTTTACTCTTGACTGGGGGCGCTCCCATCATCCCGGGCGCCCTCATCAAGCCTTTAAACCCAATACTGGGTTTTATGCCTTGCTCTGGGCGCCCCCAACAGTGGGGGCGCCCCCATCAGCCACTTTCCAGCAACTTGCCTGCTTTGTCTCCGGTTCTTGGTACTTGTAAGATACACAAACACAAAGCACATATACACATATTCTTAACCTTAAGGACTTAGTTCTGACTTCGAATTTGCATGAAACCCTAGGTCGAACCAGCGCAAGTTCCCACCCCCGAGAATGCGCCTTTCACCTACTCCTTTCAGGAGACAGTTGCCACCCAGTTCTTCGGGTGGACTTTTGCTTAGCTTCCGATACTTCCGGACCTCGAGACGCTCAAACCCTGACCCGTCTCTACTCCTGTCCTTAGTCATCGCTCAGCTAAGTTGCCCAGTCCCTTGGGCCAAGACTTCATTCCCTAGCAGTCCTTTGCCAGGTGCCTAGCAGCCCTTCGCTAGGTCTTCATTACCGAGCAGTCCTTCGCCTGGTGCCTAGCAATCCTTCGCCAGGTCTTCGGTACCAAGCAATCCTTCGCTTGGTGCCTAGCAGTCCTTCGCTAGGTCTTAGACTCCTAGCAGCCCTTCGCTAGGTGCCTAGCAACCCTTCGCTAGGTCTTCAATTCCTAGCAACCCTTCGCTAGGTGCCTAGCAGTCCTTCGCCAGGTCTTCAACTCCTAGCATCCCTTCGCTAGGTGCCTAGCAGCCCTTCGCTAGGTCTTAGGGTTTCGATACCTAGCATCCCTTCGCTAGGTGCCCAACGGCCCGTCGTCAGGTCTTAGGGTTTCGATACCTAGCAGCCCTTCGCTAGGTGCCCAGCAGCCCTTCGCCAGGTCTTAGGGTTTCGATGCCTAGATTAACTAGGACTTTTCTTCAACTTAGGTTACTTCTCCTTTGCTCCCCTTTGTCTGTTCAATGTATCACTGACTTAAGTATATTGTCAAACATTAAAACACTTAAAGGAGAACATCATTGATGCAACTTGCACCAACATAAGGAATCTTATTCAGGCAAATCCTCTCGTCTTCTGTTCGCGGACATATAGACTTCGAAAGGATGATCCCATGCCTGATGGGAAGGAAACCTTTCTTGGATTCCGACATGCTAAACTTTTCTAGCACTCAGTCTATATATGTAGACTGCGAAAGACCAAGCAACTGTTTTGATCTATCTCTATAGATTCTAATCCCAAGGATATAGGTTGCTTCTCCCAGGTCTTTCATGGAGAAAGTTTTGGACAACCAAATTTTAACTGACTGTAAGACTGATATATCATTTCCTATAAGTAATATGTCATCGACATATAACACTAGGAATACGACTGCACTCCCACTAACCTTCTTGTACACACAAGGTTCATCAGGATTTTGTGAGAAATCAAACTCTTTGATTGTCTCATCAAAACGGATGTTCCAGCTCCTGGATGCTTGCTTTAGTCCATATATGGATCGTCGAAGCTTGCATACTTTGGTTTTATTAACCGATGTGAAACCTTCAGGTTGTATCATGTATACATCTTCAAGCAGGTTTCCATTAAGGAAAGTTGTTTTCACATCCATTTGTCATATCTCATAATCATAATGAGCTGCATCCGAATGGATTTAAGCATAGCTACTGGCGAATAGGTTTCGTCATAATCAATTCCTTGTTTCTGACGATATCCTTTTGCCACTAATCTAGCCTTAAAGGTAACAACATTACCTTCTATGTCGGTTTTCTTCTTGAAAACCCACTTGCACCCTATGGGCTTAATCCCTTCAGGTGGGTTAACCAAGTCCCATACTTGATTTTTGTACATGGAATCCATTTCTGACTTCATGGCTTCAAGCCATTTATCCCTTTTTGAATTTTTTAGAACATCTTCATAACTGATAGGTTCGTCATCGTTAATGAGTAACACGTCATTCGATTCACTTATGAGAAATCCGTATCTCTTTGGAATATTGCGTGTCCTATCAGACCTACAAAGAAGTGGTGTAGTTTTAGGTTCAACTGATAGCTCATCATATAAGTTATTGGTTGTGGGTCTAGACTAGGTGTCTCTATAATGTCTATTGGAGTTTCTTGAACTTCTTCAAGTTCAATGCTACTCCCACTGTTTTCTTGTAAAAGAAATTCTTTTTCTAGAAATACAGCATGCCTTAAAACAAACACCTTTTGTTCCAAGGGATGATAGAATTGGTAACCTTTCGTTTCCTTAGGGTATCCAATAAATAGACATTTATCAGACTTAGCATCCAATTTGTCTGATACAGTCCGCTTTACATAAGCAGGACAACCCCATATCTTTAGGTGAGATAAATGAGGTTTCTTACTATTCCACGTCTCATATGGAGTAGTAGAGACTACCTTGGTCGGGACTCTGTTTAGTAAGTAAACAGCTGTCTTAAGCGCATAGCCCAAAAAGGATTTTGGAAGAGTTGCATGATTCATCATAGATCTAACCATGTCCATCAAGGTTCGGTTACGCCTCTCAGATACACCATTATGCTGTGGTGTATATGGCGGAGTCCATTGAGACAATATCTCATTGTCCCTATGTCACGCCCCGAGACCATGGGAGCCGCTGATCCAATATAAAATCGGACAGCACCTCCCCTGTCCGGCGGACAATTTACACAAACACACAGTATCTAAACCACACACAATATATATATTTGCACAACCACGCGGTTAAATGGCCTCAGGCCTCAAATCCATGCAGAAATAACAGGTATATAACTATAACCGTCGTAAAACCACACTACGAACTCACCTGAGCTGCCAGGGGGCAGGATCAAAGCCGAAATCCCACGAAGTCCAACATAGGACTCAAAAGTACAATACCATCGAATAAAACATGAATACATGTTCGAAACATGGCAACGAAAGCAAAGTATATAACATAGGGTCCATAAGCAAAAACAACGTAAAATAAAACCAAGCATAGCTCCTCTGGAGCTGGGGACTGGCTGCTAGGGATCTCCTGGCAGGCATCAACCTGAAATAAAATGTATGGCAACGGGGTGAGTCCATAACTCAGCGAATACCCAACAGATATGCATAGAAAGTTATACCAACTATAAGGGTTCAGCTAATACAGTCTCATATCAACAGTAGGGAAAGACTAGTACTGAACATACTGAGGTAGATACATACCTGAATCCATCTAACCTGTAAAGAGGGTAATAAGTACCAAGGGAATATCAATAGACATATAATCTCAGATAACAAGTCTCCAGAATATGCATGTCAAATAAGTGCAGAAATCAAGTGCAGCAAACAATGCACGATGCAAAATATGCACATGGTGCAATGCCTGTTGGGAACGAGATGGCTATAGAGGGGGGGGAATATAGACAATCGCTTGCCCCTTGAAAACTTATCACGATTTCTGCAACTCAAATATCAGTAGCACAGCGGAAAGAATGGAAAACAGAGTATGCAGAAAAACAAATGAGAGCAAAGCACACACAACTAGCAAGATCGCTAACAAGGAGGGTTTACAAGGTTCGGGGATAACTTGCCCCTACTCCTTGGCGTGCCCTTGAGGTAGGCGATCCCTTGATCGTCGGCAGATCAAGCCCCGGTTAACACCGGATATGAAGCAACCTCCTTCTCGGTGGAGAAACCTCTCCACAGTGTGTTTCAAACAATGATATATAATGAGCACAATGAAACAACAACAAGAAAGATCTTACTCAAACACTTAGCAAGGATTAAACACAGCAAGCTTCCCGAGCTCCACCCAGTGGCGATCTCACGCAGACCCCTGTCTGCTTCGTGTCTTCCCACTGTCGGACTCCCAGCTTCTTGTTTTCTCCTTCAAGCGCTCAAGTATGATGAATGCTTCTCAATAGCTTGCTTAGAATGGATGAAGAACTCAAGAACAGCAAGCTTCTAGCAGCAGAACGCAAGAACACACAAGTTTTCAAAACTGAATCTCATCCTGAACTCAACTCTCGCGTTTCTTTTTGTTTCTCCGCCAAGCGACAGGTGACACCATCTCTATAGCTCCCAGCTACTCCTCTGCCAACGCCGGCCTCTACTGAGCTATCTCTGGACTCACTGAGCTCCTCAGTCGAGCTCCAGTCTTAGCTCCAGTCCGCAGCTCGCCGTTGCAACCTGAGATGGGAAAAGGGACAAACCTGCTCCAAGGAAAGCACTCTTTGACTTCTCCTTGAGTGTTTGAATCCTCCCCTGTCACCTGAAACTCAATCAGAGCAGAAGATCACAAAGCATATCACATACATCAGCAAATCGGATACGATCAGACGCTCTGACGACGTCTGACAGTGAAATTTGAATTAAAGTGATCGGTCACCGGACCGATCCAGGGTGCGTGGATCGATCACCAGACCGATCCACTGCTTTGCTGGGATTCCCAGCTCTCGCAGCTATACACGCCTGATCGGTCACCAGACCGATCAGGGTGGATCCTGATCGGTCACCAGACCGATCAGATTGGATCCTGATCGGTCACTCAGACCGATCAAAGCAGATGAACAGTTACTTTTTAATCAAACCCAAGGTTCCTGATCGGTCACCGGACCGATCCAAGACTCTGATCAGCAAGGGAACTCACTCACTGTTTGCTCCCTGATCGGTCGCCAGACCGATCAGGAGCAAGACAGCAAGGAAGCAGCCTGCTCCCTGATCGGTCTCTGGATCGATCAGGAGCCACACAGTAGATTCCCAATCTCACTGTGCGCTCCCTGATCGGTCACCAGTCCGATCAGACATAGCTGGATCGGTCACCAGACCGATCCACTAAGGAGCAGCGTGCCAACAGTCCCTGATCGGTCATCAGACCGATCCAGTGACTCTACCCAGCCCTCCAAGCTAGGGATTCATCCACCTTAGCCCTCCAAGCTAAGGATTTTTCCATCTAACTCTCCAAGTTGGGAATTTGTACCTAACCCTCCAAGTTAGGACTTTTCACCTAGCCCTCCAAGCTAGGACTTTTCACCTAGCCCTCCAAGCTAGGACTTTTCACCCAACTCTTCCGAGTTAGAACATCATCCAACCTAGCCCTCCAAGTTAGGCACCTGACCCTCCAAGCCAGGACTTTTTCACCTAATTCTCCAGGATGGGAATTTGCACCTAACCCTCCAAGTTAGGACTTTTCACCTAGCCCTCCAAGCTAGGACTTTTCACACAACCCTTCCGAATTAGGACTTTTCCAACACCTAACCTCCCAGGTTAGGATTTTCAACACCTAGCCTTCCAGGCTAGGATTTTCCACACCTAACCTCCCAGGTTAGGATTTTCCAACATCATGCCTAATCCTCGATTAGGACTTAATCATAATCATCACAATCATCACACCTAACCTCCCAGGTTAGGGTTTTCCATATCATGCCCAATCCTCGATCAGGACTTAATCATAATCCACCTAACCTCCCAGATTAGGATTTTCCATATCATAATCATCATCCTAAACTAAAATCGTTGTCAACACCAAAACAACAATCAGGGCCAGACTGCATCAATAATGCCATGGTCACCCCCTAACTCCAGTCAAGCCACCGAGACAGGCGATACTGTATCGGCCGAGTGGGTAGAGCTGTGACACTGTCCGTACTCTGCCATCACTGCTCCTGAGTGACCGAGAGGACAGGATGCTGGTGGAGCTATCGCTCCGCCCCATGTATATATGGGGGAGATATCTCTCTCATCTTCTCTGGTCTATGGGTAGAGAAGGGATCCCTGCTTGCTACCACGCTCCGAAACCACTACCCCTGAGCGGACGAGCGGAGCAATACAGAACAAATGCACACACCCAGCGGTATCCACTAACCCATGAGTGGCCGTGTGTGCATATCATGTGCCGGAAGACGATTAGGCTCAACCACAAGGGAGTCGCTGATCGCCGGCATGCAACAATGCAAGGATGGTGTATGATAGATACACATACCTCCCTCCCCAAGTCCTCAGTATACTAAGTCTCAGTCTGAAATCCTATAACAGGAAATACAGGTAACCTACAAGGTATACTGGCCGGAAACTACAGATCCCTCAAGGTCAAAGGCAGGAGATACAACACGATCTCTAAGCATACATATAGATATGACAATACCTGAGACTGTATGGAACTACAACATAATAACTCAGGGATAAACCACATGTATCCAGAACAGACATAATAACTCAGGGATAAACCACAAGTATCCGGAACAGGAATAATAAACAGGGATAGCGTATAATCTTACTGCTATCTATAACAGTCTATGCATAACAAAATGACAATATCATAAGAGATAAGTCAAAGGGTACCCGCCTCCAAGAGTATATAAATCCGTATCAAGCCGGAAGAACCACCCGTCCAATATAATCCGCAACCGTAAAGCAAATCAAGTCCCTGTATCAGGGACAGATTTAAATTAGCTATTAACAACAATAACAACTAGCTAAATAAATCCCTAATTCGTTTTAGGGTTAACCAAATCCATTTCTTCCTATTTAATTCCCTTTAATTAAATAGAAGGTTCCCAATTACCCCAGGTAATTTAAGATTAGGTTATTAGATTTAATCACCAATTAACCCATTCCAGTTCAAATCCAATAAACATCATAAACCAACCAAACCTGTAATTGCCTTCAGCTCCGACCACAGCTCACGGCACAGGATTTTCAACCTAAACAAGTCTTGGTTGCAATTCTCTATATCCAACAGAACAAATCCCCAGATCTACCAATCTGATTAGGAATCATCGACAACACCTTTAACCTAACAGATCCAACCCCCACTGCTTTATCTAATTCTTAATTCATCCAACTAACCTACCACTCGTTTAATCAAGAATATCATCAATCTAATGAAGCTTACGACATCTCCTTACCTCAGTTGGTCACCGGTGATGATCCACAGTTCCGATGCTCAACAAGAAACTGCAACAATACAATTTTCCTGGAACCAAGGAATCAAACCAACTGTCACAACTCCAATCGAGCTTACAATCAAAACTAATTTGATCACTTCCACTTATCTGATCCCAATCAGAAAATCCATCCAAATCTAACTCTGGATGGTGATCCTTACCTGAGATTCGCGACCCCAACCCGCTGCGATCCAAAGGAGCAACTGGGAATCCCTCGGCTTCACATAAGGAAGAGCAGTAGAGGCTCAACAAGGTCGGCGACTCTCAACCTCAATCGCAGGGAACGTGGAGGAGAGGAAGATGGATTAAACTCCATGCAATCGGAGTAGAACAGGGAGGTGATCTCCCAAGGGTGGCTGCGGCACGCAAAGAAGCAATCGGCTGTGGTTAGGGCTTGCGCGAAGGGAAGGAGAAGAAATCGGTCGGCGCTTGGCTACGATTTTGCGAGAGGAGGAAGAAGAACACTGTGGCGGAGGCTTAGGGCTCAGGTTCGCGAGTGGAGGCGGCTTCCAGTGAGATGAAGGTGTTCGGCCGCAACAATGGGCTAGGTCAAGGGATATAAGTTGGCATTTTGCAATTTAGTCCAGCAAACTTCCATCTAATTGCAAGACTGCCCCTAGGTCTTAGTTTCCAACTCATTAACCCCTTGTAACCATTTATTTTAATTACAGTTTAGTCCCTAATTTAAGTTCAAGGCTTCGGAAACCCTGGAACTTTCCCGGTAACTCGCCGAAAATTTCCGGAACCTAGTCAAAAGTGTCGGATTTAACACCCTAAGATAATCTTGAAACTCTTGACTTAAGTATTCACCTCCCCGATCGGATCGAAGTATCTTAATATTTTTGTCAAGCTGTTTCTCTACTTCACTTCTGAACCTTTTGAATTTCTCAAAAGCTTCAGATTTGTGTTTCATTAAGAACACATACCCGAATCGTGAGTGATCATCGATAAAGGTAATGAAGTAGCTATAGCCTCCTTGTGCAAGAGTTGACATTGGTCCACATACATCAGTATGTATTAGACCAAGTAATTCTCCCACTGATTTACCTTTTCCTGAAAAGGGTAATTTGGTCATCTTGCCTTTTAAGCATGATTCACATGTATCAAATGAACCGGGTTCAAATGATTCCAGAATTCCACATCGGTGTAATTTAGTCGTGCGTTTCTTACTTACATGGCCAAGACGACAATGCCACATATAAGAGTCTATTTGATTATCTATTTGAGCATGTTTGTTGCTAACTTCGATATTAAAAACGTCACCGGATAAATCTAACGTGTAGATACCATTGCATAAAGTTTCGGTCCCATAAAGAACACCATTTAAAGTTATGTAACAGCAATTGTTACTAAAAGTTAAATGATAACCCTTTTCATTCAAGCATGAAATAGATACAATGTTCTTTATTAACGAAGGAACAAAATAACAAT
This sequence comes from Boesenbergia rotunda, assembly GCA_024364735.1. Lineage (NCBI taxonomy): Eukaryota > Viridiplantae > Streptophyta > Magnoliopsida > Zingiberales > Zingiberaceae > Boesenbergia > Boesenbergia rotunda. The sequence continues at coordinate 18,347 of JAGFNQ010006347.1, forward strand.
TATCCAATTCTAAGACAAGTCCAGTAGGGAGCTTTAGCAAATATGCTCCGATGGCAACAGCAGCAATCTTTGTTCCATTTCCAACTCGCAAATTCGTTCTCCCTTGACGAGTCTTCTTCTATTCCTTAGCCCCTGTATGTCATTACATATATGTGAGCTACACCCAGTATCAAGTACCCAGGTGTCCGAGGAAATAGAGTGACATTCAATAACGAAGATACCTGAAGAGGATGGGGCATCGGATGCCTTCTTCTTCAAGGACTCAAGATAAACCTTGCAATTTCTACGCCAGTGGCCCTCCTTGCCGCAGTGATGGCAAGTGCCTTTTGATGCCTTTTCAATCTTTTTGGTCTTTTTCTTCCTTCCCTTATTTTGTTCTTTGGGCTTCCTCTTAGAGTCTTTCTTTGAGGAACCAACTAATAGTACCGTCTTCTGATCCTGCTTTACAGAAGGCTCTACAGTCTTCAGCAGGTTAAGCAACTCAGGAATGGTAGTCTCCAGTTTGTTCATCCGATAGTTCATCACAAACTGTGAGTAACTCTTGGGCAAACAATGCATAATTAAGTCAATACTTAGTTCGTGATCCATTGCAAATCCGAGTGTGCCTAGTCGCTCAATGTACCCCAACATCTTCAACACAAACTGTGAAACAGAAGTGTCTTCCTGCATCTTAGAGGTGAAGAGGAGTCTGGAGACCTCAAACCTTTCGGATCTCGCCTGCTCGTCAAACAGCTCATGAAGATGGAAGACGATGGTATGAGCATCCATATGCTCATGCTGCTTTTGTAGCTCAGGTACCATAGCGGCCAGCATGATGCAACTCGCAAGTTCAGAATCGACCACATGTTTCTGATAGGCCACTAACTGGTCTGGAGTTGCATCTTCAGGAGGATGGTTGGGAAGTTGTTCTTCAAGGACATAAGCAAACTTTTATGCCTTGAGGACTATCCTCAGGTTTCGAAG
>JAGFNQ010006347.1:32906-84715 GCA_024364735.1 Boesenbergia rotunda
AAAGACGCTTGGCGTTTACAACATCTGTCACGCCTTAACTGGTCGGAGAGAATCCCAGCACTATAAATAGGGAGATAGGGGGGGGGGGGGGGGGGGGGGGAGCCAGCTTTCTCCATCCCTTTGGTTTTCACTTGCTTCTCTCTGATGTTGCGTGCATCTTCCGTGTCCCTTTTGCAAACCCCCGTAATGCCCTTGGCAGAGGGATTGGACAGGGGTAGAGGCCTTTGTGTCATCCCCTTCGCCGGGGAGCATGGTGGAGATGATGCCCGGGGTGTCTCTGAAGATTCTGGGGGAGGTGGATCTCCCGGCTTGTCCGTGGAGTTCGGAAAGGACCTTATGTATCCCTCCACGGGGCATGGGGGAGATGACGCATCCTGCTGAGCCCCAAGCCCCTGGTCGGTTGGTGGTGGCATACCCCACGCACCATCGACTTCTCATTTTCTCGGGAAGACGAGGGTATCTGTGGGGTGCGCCGTTACCAGGGCGGCCGCGGGTTTGAGAATATTTCCATCTGTTTTGCTGTCCACCCCAGTATTTTTTTTTCGGCCTATACTCGGTGTTGGGATCGGATGGCTAGAGAGGGGGGGTGAATATAGCCAACCACTTGCAACTTGAAGACTTATAGCGATTTCTGCAACTTAAATATCAGTAGCACAGCGGAAAGAGTAGAGAACAGATTATGCAGAAAACGTAACGAAAGCAAAACACACACAACTAGCAAGATCGCTAACAAGGAGGGTTTACAAAGTTCGGGGATAACTTGCCCCTACTCCTTGGCATGCCCTTAAGGTGGGCGATCCCTTGATCGTCGGCAGATCAAGCCCCATAAGTGATTTGCCTCCATGCAAATCATAAGTCTGTAGGTACTTTATTGGTTATTCAGCCCAAGTACAAGCGATAACCCCGTAAGTGTCAAGCAACTAGCCTCACACTTTTCTATATTAGCCCAAATCACCTATCAACATGTACCTTCTAGGTCAACTACCAAGTACAAGTGATCCATGGTCAAAGCCCCTAAAGAACAGATTGTATCAATCCTCTACTAATCATAATAATATGTAGCTACTGCTACCCTATTGCATCAATGCAGATCATGTACTCAAAACATGACATCTAGCTTATCTGTCCAGATATACGCAACATAAGAAAAACTTGTAGCTCCATGAGCTACCGTGAATTGATCCAATAACATGAGAGAATTTCTAACTATACATAAATATACAGGAATAACAACCTGATCTCATGACATGAAAGAATTTCTAACCATACCTAAATATACAGGAATGGTAGCATGATCCGATAACACGAGATAATTTCTAAATCATACCTAGATATACAGGTATAGTAACATGATCCAATAACATGTGAGAATTTCTAAATCATACCTAAATATACAGGTATAGTAACATGATCCAGTAACATGAGAGAACTACTAACTATACCTAAATATACAAGAGTGGTAACATGATCCAATAACATGTGAGAATTTCTAAATCATACCTAAATATACAAGTATAGTAACATGATCCAGTAACATGAGAGAACTACTAACCATACCTAAATATACAAGAGTGGTAACATGATCCAATAACATGTGAGAATTTCTAAATCATACCTAAATATAGAGGTATAGTAACATGATCTAGTAACCCGAGAGAACTACTAACCATACCTAAATATACAAGAGTGGTAACATGATCAATAACATGAGAGGATAGTAACATGATTCAAAAACATGAGAGAATTCCTAATCCTACCTAACCAGAATAAGGGATACAAGAGATCAGAAGAAATACCTGTCGCCTGAAGATGTCCCATCGCGCCAAGTCCCAAACAACCACATCGAGAAAAATACTCCGAACAAATCTGACAAGACTCGTAAAACAAGTAGGCATCACAAACCTACACTCTTATACTCCGAACAAACCTACACTCGTAAAACAAGTAGGCTCTGATACCAAAATAAATTGTCACGCCCCGAGACCATTGGAGCCGCTGATCCAATATAAAATCGGACAGCACCTCCCCAGTCCGACGGATAATTTACACAAACATACAACACACGCAGTTTATAATTTGGCCTCAGGCCACAAAACAGATATATAATATATGAAAAATGATAACAACGTAATATGAAACACCGTAAAACTCACATGAGCTGCCCCCAGGGCAGGCACGTAGTAAAACCACATCACAAAGTCCAACAAAGGACTCAAAAGTACAATACCGTACAAATAAATCCAATACATGACCTCGGTAATATAACGAATACAAAACATATATTATGCTATAAAAAGAAAACCAAAACCAGCGGAAGCTCCCATCCAAATGGAGTCGTGGGGACCCGGGACCGGCAACTGGGCTCCTCCGGCAAGCTATCAACCTGAAAACAAAAATATTACGACGGGTGGTGAGTCCAAGTGGACTCGCGGGTATATAGATAGATATGCATGGCTGAACAAAATAGCTGAATAAGCTATAAAGAAACAACAGGATACAGTCTCAACAGGAATAGCAGAATATGCATAACTGACTGTACATACCAGAAATCAGTCTATCCATACCATAAATGACTCGTACCACACGAGCTAGTGCAGGGTTATCAAACCACACATAAACATATCCTGTACATACATGTCAAACAAGTGCAGCAAATAAATGCAGCAATCACAATCAAAATGCACAATGCATCATATGCACATGGTGCAATGTCATGGTCACCCCCTAACTCCAGTCAAGCCACCGAGACAGGCGATACTGTGTCGGCCGAGTGGGTAGAGCTGTGACACTGTACGCACCCTGCTATCACTGCTCCTGAGTGACCGAGTGGACAGGATGCTGTCGGGGGACCGGCCCCCTACCCCATGTATATATGAGGGAGCGTCGCTCTCATCTCCTCTGGTCTATGGAAAGAGAAGGGATCTCCGCCTGCTACCACGCTCCGAAACCACTACCCCTGAGCGGTCGAGCGGAGCAGTACAGAGCAAATGCACACACCCAACGGTATCCACTAACCCATGAGTGGTCGTGTGTGCATATCATGTACCGTAAGACGATAGGCTCAACCACAAGGGAGTCGCTGATCGCCGACATGCAACAGTGCAGGTATGGTGCATGACCCAAACCCATGTAACCCCTACCAGGTCATCATACATAACTCAACATAACATACACAGGTCGATCACAGGTATAATAACCTAACCATCATGCATCCAAGTGCACATGCAAGTAATAATAGAATCAACCAATGCAGGTATCAGGTGACATGCAATAATAACCCAATCAGTCCATATCTAGACACACGGGCAAATATGACCAGAATCAACCCATGCAAATATCAGGTGACATGCAATAATAACCCAATCAGTTCATACCTAGACACACGGGCAAGTATGACCAGAATCAACCAATGCAAATATCAGGTGACATTCAACAATAACCCAATCAGTCCATACCTAGACACACGGGCAAGTATGACCAGAATCAACCAATGCAACCATACAATGGTACTAATCCCTATCCACAAACTCATGCTCATACCAATGCTATACAGAATCAGATAACAAATAAACGAGACTGTATAGAAAGAAATTTAGATTATATCCAAGGTCAAGCATAAGTATCAAGCAGGATAACAAAACGGTAGCAGATAAAGGTCAATATCAGCCTACTGCATCAATAATAAATAGCCATGCATAAAGATAACGTGGATCTAAAGAAGACAAGCAAGAAGTACCCGCCTCCAAATAGGTGAAGTCCGTATCAAATGGGAACCACCCGTCAATAATCCAATCAAGCTCCTGTATCAAGGATGTATTTAATTAGCTATTATACAAATGATAGCTAGCTAATAAATCCCTAAATCATGCTCGGGTTAACCTAGCCATTTCTTCCTATTTAATTCCCTTTAATTAACTAGAAGGTTCCCAATTACCCCAGGTAATTTAAGATTAGGTTATTAGATTTAATCACCAATTAACCCATTCCAGTTCAAATCCAATAAACATCATAAACCAACCAAACTTGTAATTGCCTTTAGCTCCGACCACAGCTCACGGCACAGGATTTTCAACCTAAACAAGTCTTGGTTGCAATTCTCTATATCCAAACAGAACAAATCCCCAGATCTACCAATCTGATTAGGAATCATCGGCAACACCTTTAACCTAACAGATCCAACCCCCACTGCTTTATCTAATTCTTAATTCATCCAACCAACCTACCACTCGTTTAATCAAGAATATCATCAATCTAATGAAGCTTACGACATCTCCTTACCTCAGTTGGTCACCGGTGATGATCCACAGTTCCGATGCTCAACAAGAAGCCGCAACCACACAATTTTCCTGGAACCAAGGAATCAAACCAACTGTCACAACTCCAATCGAGCTTACAATCAAAACTAATTTGACCACTTCCACTTATCTGATCCCAATCAGAAAATCCATCCAAATCTAACTCTGGATGGTGATCCTTACCTGAGATTCGCGACCCCAACCCGCTGCGATCCAAAGGAGCAACTGGGAATCCCTCGGCTTCACGTGAAGAAGAGCAGTAGAGGCTCAACAAGGTTGGCGACTCTCAATCTCAATCGCAGGGAACGTGGAGGAGAGGAAGATGGATCAAACTCCGTGCAATCGGAGTAGAACAGGGAGGTGATCTCCCAAGGGTGGTTGCGGCACGCAAAGAAGCAATTGGCTGTGGTTAGGGCTTGCGCGAAGGGAAGGAGAAGAAATCGGCCGGCACTTGGCTGCGATTTCGCGAGAGGAGGAAGAAGAACACTGTGGAGGAGGCTTAGGGCTCAGGTTCGCGAGTGGAGGCGGCTTCCAGTGAGATGAAGGTGTTCGGCCGCAACAATGGGCTAGGTCAAGGGTTATAAGTTGGCATTTTGCAATTTAGTCCAGCAAACTTCCATCTAATTGCAAGACTGCCCCTAGGTCTTAATTTCCCACTCATTAACCCCTTGTAACCATTTATTTTAATTACAGTTTAGTCCCTAATTTAAGTCCAAGGCTTCGGAAACCCTGGAACTTTCCCGGTAACTCGCCGAAAATTTCCGGAACCTAGTCAAAAGTGTCGGATTTAACATGGGGCCTTAGGGTTTTGGATCACTTGGATGGGCGCGTAGGTCCCGAACCAAGCCTAAGTACCCCGGGTGTCGGTTGTGTTAGTGATATGAGAGAAGTGTCCTAAGGCAATCGCCTTACGATTGTAAACATTTATATTAATAAATGATAATTCACTATTTGAGTATACATGTTTGTATATTTGATTGGGATCTTAAACTCATCTACTGAATGTCCGCAATACAATTCACAGCATAAGAGAATTTGTGATGGGATCACAACTAGTGATTATCTCTAAATGTGCAATTGTGAAGTATTGAAAATGTCCCTAGTCGATGAATTGATAAATACGGACACTATCAATTCTGTTGAGACTAGCATGGGTTATTCTCTAATCAGCTGATTCTCACTGGCTGGTGACATTGGGATGTCCGGAGATAAACATGGATGCTAGTTAAGGGAACTAGTTCATTGGAGTGACTAGCTGTAAAACTTCATATGGTAATCTATACAGATATGTCAATGAAGTTCTTACTGCAGCTTAAGTGCGATGTTCCTTTGACTTGCGGTGTTCAAGTCATCTTGGTCATGGAGACTTATACTTTAACATCTTAAGGAAGCATCTCCAAGGAGGTGTGAACCCAAGATGATTGGGTATAAGCCGAAGTGCCCGAAGATGTTTGAACAGCCTACAAAGGATTCACCACTCCTTGCGAGGAGATGTATACCCAGGCCTATCGTCGGATTGTTACTCAAAGCCTCTGGCCAGAGCATATCATGTTTAGAGTGTGAGTCTCTAAAATACATGAGAGTAATTAGAAATCTAAAGGACGAGAAAGACACTACTTGGGCTAGATGTGACGTAGTCAGCCTAGTGGGGACTGACACAAATAGACCGTGTCCTGAACCAAGTGGGTCTAAGATGGTGAAGGGAATGAGGCACAATTTATTAGAGCTGCTGAAGGGTTTCGGAATTACTTCTGAGGTCAAACCGTTGATCTTTCGATTAATTGGGGGTCATGATGTACTACTAGGTGCCACTCATGATCGTTCTATAATTAGTTGATTATAGACGTCCAACATAAATCGAAAGTCTATTTAGTCACACACACTACGAGTAATCCGAGGGATTTAAAACGAGTTGAAAATTGGATTTTTCAATCAAGAGAATTAAGTCGAAACTGAATTTATTAGAGGCGCAATGGAAGCTTGGCCGGCCAAAGAGGGTGTCCACCCTCTTGGTTTGGCCGACCATTAAAAGGGGGATAAACCAATTTAATTGGTTTAATTAATAAAATAAATCTAGCGCGATTTGTTTTATAAATTATGGATAAATAAATTTTTGTATAAAGAAATTTATATAAATAAATTTATAGAAATTTATTCTTTTATGGAAATTAAAATGATCCATGGAATGATTATTTTAATTGTATAAAATCAATTATGAATTGATTTTTTTCATAATAAGAAAGTTTATAAATTTCTTGTAAAATTTATTCCATAATAAAAGGAGAGATATATTTGTTTTATTATAAAGTTAGTTATAATAAAACTTGGTTTAAACGGAATAATTCATAAGAGAATTTATAGGATAAATTTGTTATGAAAATTCCGTTAAGAGAATTTATTTTATTATAAAGTTGGTTATAATAAAACTAGGCATAACGGAATAAGTCATAAGAAATTTTATAAGATAAATTTCTTATGATTCCTTTAATTCCGTTATAGGAGAGACTTGGCAAGGGAGAGGGCACTATAAAAGGGAACCAAAGGCAAGCCTTGGATTCCTAATCGATAGAGCTATCAAGAGATTTATTTCTCTCCCTCTCTCTCTTATTCTCTCTTCTCTCTTCCCCCTTAGGGTCGGCGCCCCTTAGGGCATCTTAGGGCCGGCGCCCCTTTGCAAACCCTAGGGCGGCACTCCATCTTCTCCAAGTGGTTGCCGTGAGCCAACAACACCAAGGAGAAGCCAACCAAGAAGAAGAAGAAGTGGATCGGATCTCCCTCCTTCCCGGAATTTAGATTCCGTTTCCTTTTGGTTAGTTTCCATTCTTTTCTCTTGTTGTTCTAGTTGTGCCTTCCGAGAATCTAGTAGTTCTCGTCGGCACAAAACTCGTGACTTTGCGAAGTCATCCCGAAGAGAACTCGGCGTGGACGCGAATAGAGGCGGAGCTTCCAAGGGACGCTACGGTTGGATCTCGTCCCTTTCTTCGAGTTACGCGAGGTACAAAGTAAATTAGTTTACTTTTCCGCAAAAGTTTTTAAATTATGATCATGTCCACACATCATAAGGTCGCATGCTAGATACGTGGTTAAAATAATTTGAGAAATTATTATGCTAATTCTTCCGCTGCACGTAAAAATTTAAAGTTTTACGAACCCGTATTCTTGTCGACATGCACCCGGTCCCAACAGGTTGGACCGCGGGGCCTTAGGGTTTTCGATCACTTGGACGGGAGCGTAGGTCCCGAACCAAGCCTAAGTACCCCGGGTGTCGGTTGGACCGCGGGGCCTTAGGGTTTTGGATCACTTGGACTGGCGGGTAGGTCCCGAACCAAGCCTAAGTACCCCGTGTGTCGATTGGACCGCGGGGCCTTAGGGTTTTGGATCACTTGGACGGGCGCATAGGTCCCGAACCAAGCCTAAGTACCTCGGGTGTCGGTTGGACCGCGGGGCCTTAGGGTTTTGGATCACTTGGATGGGCGCGTAGGTCCCGAACCAAGCCTAAGTACCCTGGGTGTCGGTTGGACCGCGGGGCCTTAGGGTTTTGGATCACTTGGACGGGTGCGTAGGTCCTGAACCAAGCCTAAGTACCCCGGGTGTCAGTTGGACCGCAGGGCCTTAGGGATTTTGAAGTACTTAGGAGTACGCTTGTCATTTTGAAAAGGAACATTCCATTTTATTACTTGATTTGGCTGCTAGCGCACAACGAGACATAGATAGTTGCTTTAATCTAATTGCAAACATTACAATGACAAGAAGGACCTGGGACCCTAAACGAGCCGAGATTTCCCGAGTTTCCTTCTTTTTATTCAACAACTATTCTTTTGGACATCGTGGGTTCTTCCTAGCTTCGGACTTGACTTCGCCACTGTAGCACCTCCAAGAAACTAGCTGATCCCCCTGTACTTCCACCACTCGATCGCCCACCGGGAACTTGATCTTCTAGTGGTATACAGAGACCACCGCTTGGAAAGTGTTGAGCACCGGCCGACCCAGGATGACATTATAGGAGGAGGGCGCGTCCACAATTAAGAAAGGAGTCCTCCGAGTCCTTTCGAGCCTATCGCTGCCCAGTGAGAGTGACAGGGTAATCTGTCCCAATGGCTGTACGCGATATCCCTTGAAGCCAAACAAAGTGGTTGAGACGGGTATCAGTTCCTCCTCGTCTATCTGCATCTGCTCCCAAGCTGCTCTGTATAAGATATTTACGGAACTCCCCGTGTCCACGAAGATGCATTTTACCTCATAGTTGGCGATGCGGGCCACAATCACTATAGCGTCCTCATGTGGAGCCTCCACTTTTTCGAGGTCGAATGGTCCAAACGAGATAGTTGGGCCCGCCACCTGGCTTCGGCTTGTCCCGATAGAGTAATTCTCCAACCTCCGGGTGTATGACTTGCGGGCTCGGTTAGAATCGCCCCCGGTGGGTCATCCAGAGATGACCCCTACATGGCCCGAAGGGGGCCCCGCATAGGAGCTTTGCCCTTTTGAGGATCTCTCTCCAAGGAAGGGGATCTTCGGGGCGCAGGCCCCCGGCTCCTGCCTCTAGATCTCGATCGGGACCGGGGTCGGATTTTGTTTCCCCCTGCAGGCCGTCGTCGAGGGGAAGGGCTTCGTCGTGGTGACCTTCGCTTATAGCCTGCCTTGTTCCATTTTTTCCGCAGTTTGGCATCCGCTTCCTCCGAAAACTTCTTCTTCAGGGCATGTTATTCTTCTGTGGAGTGAGTCGAACTGTCATGATAATTGCAGTACATGGGCAATGTCTTCGGCTGCTCGGTGTCTACTATCTCCACCAACCAACGCCTGCCGGTCCAGTGATCCCTTCCGGGCGGCAGGTCTTTTCCCTTTGTCGGAGCAGGGGGCTCCTTCCTATCCTACCGGGGGGCTGCAAGAGGCGGGGCTACGATTGGATCCTTGCGCCGGGTGTATTGTACCTCCTCCACGTTGACATGCTTGACCGAGCGTCCTAACAAGTCATCGAAACTGGCGGGGGGCTTCCCTACTAAGGACCGAAAGAAGTCTCCTTCCGCTAGCCCTTGGGTGCAGGCGCTGACGAGTATTTCCGACGTTACGCTAGGTACATCCTGTGCCACCCAGTTGAACCTCTATATGTACTCCTTGAGCGGTTCCTTGGGCTTTTGTTTAAGAGCAAACAGGTTAAGTGTTGTCTTCTGGTAGCGCCGGCTACTCGCGAAATGGTGGAGGAATGCCATTTTGAACTCTGCATAAGAGTTGATGGAACTCTGGGGTAGCCTCTGAAACCACCGTTGCATTGCCCCTGACAAGGTGTTCAAAAACACCCGGCACTTCACTCCATCAGTATATTTTGCAGAAGCGCCGCATTTTCAAACTTACAGACATGATCTTCGGGATCCGTCTTCCCATCATACTCAGGGATCCTCGGCCCCCGAAATTGCTTCGGCATGGGGTCCTCCACGATCTCTGACGAGAAAGGAGTGGATGGAGTCTTCTGGAAGATCTTGAGTCCCTCTTTCCTTCCCGATCCCTCATCATGCCTTTGAGCACTGGAGGCTACTGAGTGGGCCTTTTCCCCCTCTCCCGGGGATTCTCTATGGGGGCCTTGAGCTACGTCGTCATATCGCCCCATAGGGGTCACAGACCTTCTGGAGTGGGAGGCGGAGACTCTAGGGATCTCCTCCCTCGCCTGACCCGCTAGTTGCGGGGCGGCTTGATCGATTTGGTATTGCTCCAAGGCTTCCTTGACGGCGTTAGCTACCAGGCGGTCGAATTCCTCTCGCGTGAGAGTGAGGAGCTGTTCCTCCGGTCCTGTCATCGGCGCTCCTTCAGGTGTTTTTTCGTTTTCCCACAGACGGCGCCAAATTTATTCCGGAGTGAGTCGTCGGCGATGACCAGTCACTGAGGATCAGTCCTCGCAGGGGGAACTATGTTGATGAGGAACTCAAGTGATCCTGCAAGAGTAACACAAGTGTTAGGGGACACGCCGGCAGGGGTCTGGCAGAGTCCACTCCGACGCTCAAGTTGGGAGAGTGTTTGAATAATGGTGAGAAAGAAAGAACAAAAAATGTAAAGGTGATAGGTTGTAACCCCCCCACCGGAGGGGTTGAACTTCCTTTTATATTCGAGTCGACGGATTGGTCGTGGCTCCTTTATTGTCGCCACACTTTCGATATTCAAGTCGCGCGCCCGCTTTTTGTGATAACAGGGAGTATCTTTTGAAACAGTCTGCGTCATTATCCTTTTCTCTGAGGCACTCGGAGTTCCCGAGGTCGGGTGTTGCAAGGACTCCGCCTCCCGAGACGAGCTCGGGGGCTTCAGGTGTGGTATCTTCCGAAGTATTCTCGGGGCCTTACCGTCCCAAGCACACCCCCCGAACGGGCGCGCGGGGGGGGGGGGGGGGGGGGGGGGGGGGGGGGGGGCCTGAAGCCCGAGAGAAGAAGTTAAGTCGTGTCCCTAGCTTCTTCATCCATCATGCTGAGCCCGGGCTATCTAGTGGCGTAGCCAGAATTTTAAATTACCTAGGGCTGACAGAATTGAGAATTTTGAGAGTTGAAGTATCAAGAATTGTGAGCAAACAAGAAAAATTAAGTGACCATCTTTGTATAAGATGAAAAAGAAATAGATTTGGTATATTAATTTATGTTAAATAAAATTATAAGATATAATTTATATTTGCATACCTAGACTTATGTCGCTCATTACCTGACAAAGCAGTGGTCACCTCACGTGCGACTACTCGCAAAGTGATTGCACGCGAAGTTGTTGCTAGTTGCCTCGGGAGGCAGCGTTCACCTCGCGCGCGGTCGCTTCGTGAGTGGTTGCACACGAAGCAGTTCCTGATCGTCTCGCGAGGCAGTGTCCCCCTCACGAGCACCTTGTCGACCATTTCTTGAGTGGCCAACATTTGTCGGCTCTTTGTCAACGACGGAATTAATAAATTAGAGTGAAATTAGAGGAAAAGAAATAGTAGTGTTGCGGAGAAGAAAAGAAACTTTACTATCGACAAATTCAGGATAAAAATATTAAACAAATTTGAATTAATATATTTATTAATTTATAAATATAATGATTTTTATAAAATTTATTATTCTTATTTGATATTTTATTTTTAATTTGATGTTTTATCTATTAATATATTTATGATTAACTAACCAAATAAAATGAAAAAATAATCAAAAATATTAATTTTTTTTTAAAAGGGGGTGGGGCTGGAGCCCACCCTAGCTCAAGAGTGACTCCGCCCCTGGGACTATCCAACCCCATCAATTTCCATTGCACTTTAAACTCTTTTTAAATGAGCACAACGAACAACTAACACGATCGAAGTGAATTACTATTCATCCTCTTCTAGTAGTCATCAGTTGGGATATTATTCATCCTCTTCTAGTAGTCATCGGTCCCAACATGCACAACAAGCCATTAAGTAGAGCAAAGTTTCGAACTATGAATGAGTCATATAACAAGATTAATAATAGATAATATAAATTTATTAATACAACATTCAATTTTTAATAATAATTTCCATTACAAGTCAATTGTCTCTAAGGTACTACCATTAAATTAAATTTTTCAATGCCATAGAAAACAATGATCTCCAAGATATACAATTTGTAACTAAAGTCAACTAAAATGATCAATGATATACGTAATTAATTGTGCTAATTTAGTCAACTAAAGTCTAGGTTTTGAGTTCTGAAAAAAAAAGAGAAAATAGACTATTGAAATACGACGATTGTTAATTAGCACAATGTAGAAATCCAATTTTGATCTTCTAATAAAGTATACATATATGCTTGATCCTGCCCTATATTTTGCACGATACGGGCAGCCAACGTGGCGAACGACCTGGCCTGCTTCAGGGTCCACGTCATTATACGAGCAGCCGACTCAACAGACATTCTGACCGGGCCCTAAGCCTTCGCCAGCCGGTCAAACCCGGCCTGCCACATTAAGGCTTACACGCCTCGTTCAGGCGAGTGCATCCGCCCGGCCACAGTAAGGCTTATACGCCTCGGTCAGCCGAGTGCATCCGCCCGGCAGTCCTCTATGCCCGGGCCTGATACCCACCCGGTCGAACCGTCCGGATATCCACTCAGGCACTCTCTCGGAATCACCCTGAGAAAAGGACAAAATATACCTGCACCAGCTGCAGGTAACAAGATGTCACCCCTCGTACGAACTGACACTCTCTGACAGGCGCCGCCTTACCGAAACCTGTCTTTGTCCTCACATAAGACAAATAGTATACGACAAAGAAGGATGGTTACAGTCGACACAACCATGCCATATCTTCTGACCCTGTCAGAAGATCCTGACACAGGCCATACTCATATCGACAGCACCATACCACATCTTCTGACCCTGTCAGAAGATCCTGACACAGGCCATGCCTGGTCCTTTTCCCCGGCTATATAAGCCACTCCACTCCTCTTTCTCAGGTACGCATACATACTCGCGCGCGAAGCCTCTTATTTTTCCAGTGCTCCATTATTTCCCTGTTCCTCGGAGTACTGACTTGACCGTCGGAGTGCCTTGCCGGGACGTCTCCCGGCTGGGTTGCTAACGGTCATCTTCCTCAGCAGGTTCACCTCTCGTCGGCCGGCCCTGCACCAGGCGACATCCACTTCCATTCGGTGGAGGACACCCCCCACGAAGCTGCCATTCTGCGCGAGGACGCCCCGTCAGCATCCACGTCGTTCATCCCTACACCGTCATTCCGGTTGCGGCTCCACTACGCTCGGCGACATGATCAAATTTGGCGCTAGAAGGAGGGCTTTCTGCCTGATTGAGAGCGAAGAATGGAAAACCCCAATCCACTGACGGTTACGCTTTCGCCAGAAGAATATGAAATGCTGATGGCTGTCCGGACACAGAAGGCACAACAATCGCATCCACCAACCGGTAGTCAAGGGGCCCGGCCCCCTGGGCCCTCTGTACGGGGAAATTCAGAAGGTATGGCTGCTCAGCCCGAGCCCCGCGCTCCTAATTTTCCCCGAGCACTCTTCCGGAACGAGGCCCACTCAGTACCGACCGAAGCTTCAGCGTCCAGCCTGGCGCACCAGACACGCCCAGATAAAGGGAAAGGGTTAGCTGACCCCGCAGCGGCCTGTCCGACTCGCAGCCCTTTCTCCTCACAAATTCTTGGGGATCCCGTTCCCAAGAATCTACGATTCTTCACCATGCCAGAGTACTTGGGGGCCAGTGACCCCGAGGAGCACGTCATGAAATTTGAAAGCTCTGCCCAGTTGCACCAATACCCGGAGGGCGTCAAATGCCGCGCTTTCCTGACAACCCTCTCCGGGCCGGCTCAACGATGGTTTGGCGGGCTCCCGAGTGGATCAGTTGGGAGTTTCGCAGAGGTAAAGCGGCTGTTTCTGCAACATTTGCAAGCAGTCGGAGGCACCACAAGACCAGCCTCAATTTGTTCGCTCTGAAGCAAGGTCCGAAAGAGTCCCTCCGGGCCTACATCCAGAGGTTCAATGGAGTAGCTCTAGAGGTGCCCAATACCACTCCGAAGTACTAGTCACCGCCTTCTCACAAGGGCTTCAAGAAGGTGATTCTTCCGATCCCTGATCAGGAAACCACCGAAGGATTTCGACAGCCTGCTCGGGAAGGCTGGTAAGTATATCAATGTGGAAGAAGCACAAGCCGCCCGGTGGAAGGAAGCGATCGTTAGCCCCATCGCCCGCACCTCAACAGAACAGATCGCCAGGAGGACCGATTCGCAGCCCCCGACCGGCCGATCGGCCCGGAATGAGACACCAGCAAGTGCAGGTGGCACAGGGGAATTGCCAACAGATGGGCCCCGTATGTGCGTTTCACCAATGCAATACGCACAACACTGAGGACTGCCGAGCAGGCAACAGAGCTCGGACCCCACACGGCAGGGGTCAAGGACGACAAGCCCAGCAGGACGCGGGCGCGGTCAAGGGAGCCACAGCCAGCAAGGACAAAGGCGGGATCCCCCCGCCGCCCGGCAATTGTTTCCTCGGCCCGAGCAGGAAGAGGTGGAGGAACTTGACGAAGATCAAGCCAATCACCAAAACGCTGTCCGAGGAGGCTCAATGTGATTTCTGGCGGTCCGACCGGCGGCGATTCTAACCGAGCCAGGAAGACGCAGGTGCGCCGACTGGAAATTCACCAAGTCGGAGTTAGCACCTCTCAAGCTCAAGGGCCCCAAATCAGCTGGGGCCGCAGGATTTGCAAGGATTGGAGGTGCCGCACGATGACCCATTGGTCATCACGGCTGTCATCGCCAACTACGAAGTCCACCGCACCATTGTGGACACCGGCAGCTCGGTAAACATTTTATATAAGCGAGCTTTTGACAACCTGCAAATTGAGTTATCGCAGCTAGAGATGGTGGGCTACTCCCCTGTTCGGATTTACGGGGAAACGAAGTGCAGCCGATCGACAGATACGGCGGCTGTCTCACTTGGAGAGGAGCCACTCAAGAGAACCCGGTGGACCACGTTTCTGATCGTGGATGCCCCTGCGCCTACAACGCCATCCTCGGTCGACCGGCTCTCAATGAGTTCCGAGCGGTAGTTTCCACCTACTACCTTAAGGTGAAGTTTCCGGTCGGCGACAGAGTCGGCGAGGTGAAAGGGCAATCGTCCGTGGCCCGGCGCTGCTATGCNCAGGTAGCAGCTGCAACATGGTGCAAGCCTCCCCTTGGGCAGAATTGCGGGAAGACAAAGAGGAGGTAACAACTTTTGCCCGGTAAGGAAGATGCCAAAATACAAATTGCTGCAGGACTTCCCGAGGAGCTGAAGCAATCCCTCATCGACTCCCTCGCCCGGAATCAAGACGTATTTGCCTGGTCGCCAAAAGACTTGAAGGGAGTCCGACCGGAAGTCGCAGAACACCAGCTCCATGTTTACCCGGGTGCACGGCCAGTGAAGCAACGAAGAAGGGATCGCAGCGCCGCGCAGAATCAAGTCATCCGGGCGGAAGTGGAAAGACTGCTGGAGGCAGGACATATCCGGGAGGTCCAGTTCCCGGCCTGGTTGGCCAACGTGGTGCTGGTGTCCAAACCAAATGACAAGTGGCGGGTATGCATTGATTTCCGAGATCTCAATCGTGCATGCCCGAAAGATTGCTACCCACTTCCACGGATCGATCAACTGGTCGACTCGACGGCCGGCAGCGAGTTCATATCAATGCTGGATGCGTACCAGGGGTACCACCAAGTCCCGCTGGCTGTGGCCGACCAAGAGAAAGTTAGCTTCGTCACGGCTGACGGCACCTACTGCTACACCGTCATGCCGTTTGGCCTCAAGAATGCGGGCGCCACCTACCAGAGAATGATGAACAAGGTGTTCCGGTCGCAGATGGGACGTAACGTCGAAGTATACGTCGACGATATTCTGATCAAGACCGCCCGGGCGCAAGAATTAATCCCCGACATTGAGGAAACTTGCCGAACCTACGGCGGTTTGGCCTGAAGCTTAATCCGGCCAAATGTCTATTCGGGGCTCGAAGCGGGAAGTTCCTCGGTTATATCGTCACCGAGCGGGGCATCGAAGCAAATCCGGGCAAAGTAAACGCCATCATGGAGATGCCGGCTCCAAGGAATCTCAGAGAGGCTCAACGGCTGATCGGACGGATAACGGCCTTATCAAGATTCATTTCCCGGTCAGCCGAACGGGGTCTACCATTCTTCAAGACATTACGCCGAGCCACCAGATTTCAGTGGGACGCAGAATGTGACAAGGCATTCGAAGAGCTGAAGGCTTATCTGGCTGAGTTGCCTACACTCGCCCGGCCGGAGCCAAATGAGATTTTATATGTATACTTAGCAGCTTCCACCGACTCGGGCAGCATGGTGTTGGCCCGGCAAGAAAAGACTGAACAAAGGCCTGTGTATTTCTTTGCCCACTTATTTAAAGGAGCCGAGTGTCGATACACGACGCTCGAAAAGTTGGGCTATATACTGTTCTTAGCCGCCCGGCGACTCAGACCATATTTCTTAGCTCACCCAATTACTGTATTGACTAACAGTAACTTGGGTCGCGTGCTTACAAATCCGGATGCTTCAGGGCGGCTAGTCAAGTGGACAACTGAGCTGAGCGAATATGACATACAATATCTACCCCGGCCGGCTATCAAGGCTCAGGCCTTAGCCGATTTTCTCACGGAATGGCATCCCGATGAAGCCGAAGGCGTATGGAAAGTGTACGTTGATGGGGCATCCTCTCGGCAAGGAAGCGGAATCGGCGTTCTCATGGTTTCACCCGAAGAAGAACGGCTACACCTGTCCGTGCGGCTAGAACACAAGGCAACTAATAATGAAGCTGAATATGAAGCACTAATAGCCGGTCTGCAAGCCGCCCGGCATGTCGGCGCCACCCGGGTGTGGCTATATTCAGATTCGCAACTTGCTATACAACAACTGGCCGGTAACTTCGAAGTCAACAGCGACCGGCTGCAAGAGTACATCGATGCCTATGAGCAGCTGAAGGCGGGTTTCAGGGAGGTACTCTTACAGAAGATCCCTCGAGAAAGCAACTTGAAGGCAGATGAGCTAGCTAAATTAGCTAGTGCAGTCGGATCTTGGGTGGTCCCCCGGCCGGCCTGCCATGCCTTATTCGTCATGCAAATCGAGCAGCAGGCGGAAGTTGAATTGGAGACTGATTGGAGAACGCCCTTGATTGCATTCTTGACCAGGGGAGAAGTGCCGTCCGACCGGGAGGAGGCTCGGCTGTTCAGAAAGAGAGCCGCGCAATACACTATGGTCGGAGATGTCCTCTATAAACGGGCTCACGCCCGGCCATTACTCAAATGCCTTAGCAGTGAAGATGCAGATTATGTGCTCCGAGAGGTCCATATGGGGGTCTGCAGTAATCATTCAGGAGGTAGAGCCACCGCCCGGAAGGCTCTGTTGGCCGGGTATTATTGGCCAACTTTACAGAAGGATGCCGACCGTTTGGCTGCAACCTGCATCTCTTGTCAGAAACACCAGTGCCTGCCACACCGGCCAACCGAAGCAATGAAGACATCGGCTGTCTCTTGCCCGTTCGACCAATGGGGCATGGATATCGTAGGTCCGTTCCCGATCGCCCCCGCTCAGAAGAAGTTCTTGTTGGTCGCGGTGGATTACTTCTCTAAATGGGTGGAAGCAGAGGCGCTAGCTAGAATCACCGAGCAGACGGTGATTAAGTTCTTGTGGCAAAATATTCTATGCAGATACGGGATCCCCCACAAGTTGGTTTCTGACAACGGTCGGCAGTTTCAAGGGAAGAAAATCAAAGAATGGTGCTCGACTTACGGCATCCATCAGGCTTTTACATCCGTGGCGTATCCACAAAGCAACGGCCAAGCAGAAGTCACCAACCGGGAAATCTTGAGAGGGCTCAAAACAAAGCTGGATCATGCAGGAACCAACTGGGTAGAACAGCTGCCCGGGGTCCTTTGGGCGAACAGAACCACACCCAGAGAAGCGACCGGGCAGACGCCTTTCCACCTCGTCTATGGCAGCGAGGCGGTGGTGCCGGTCGAGGTCGGCTGTGAATCCGACAGGCGGTTAAGCTATGATGAAGGGAATGATGAAAGAAGACGCTTAGAGCTTGACCTCATAGAGGAAGTCCGGGAAAAAGCAGCCGCCCGGATGTTCACATACCGTCAGCGTATGAAACAAAGGTACGACCAGAAGGTGTTGCCGCGCTCATTTCACGCCGGGGACCTTGTCTGGAAACGAATAAAGCCGGTCGGTGATGTTAACAAATTACAACCACAGTGGGGCGGACCCTTCAAGATAGTGCAGAAATTGCATTCAGGCGCCTACTACTTGGAGGATGAACATGGAAAGAGGCTGAACCGACCGTGGAGTGCCCTACACTTGAAAATGTACAGAGAGCCCTAGAGTGATGCAAGCTTGTAAAGCGCCGCATTTTAGCTATAACGAAAGGCTCACCCGACCGAAAATTCCCGGTCGGCCATGTAAGGCAAGCCATACCTGGACGGGACGCAGGCTGACGCGTTATACCCTCCAGAAGCCTGAGTCGGCGACTGACTCTTCGCGTCAGCCCACTCGGAAGCCTGGACTGGTTCCCGGTCGGAAGCGTGGCGTCCCACGTGAAAGATTGGCCCATCCGGAAGCCTAAAGGCGGTTCCCGACCGGAAGCGTGGCGACCCACGCAGAAGGTTGGTCCCCTTTGGAAGCCTGAGTCGGCGACTGACTCTTCGCGTCAGCCCACTCGGAAGCCTGGACTGGTTCCCGGTCGGAAGCGTGGCGTCCCACGTGAAAGATTGGCCCATCCGGAAGCCTAAAGGCGGTTCCCGACCGGAAGCGTGGCGACCCACGCAGAAGGTTGGTCCCCTTTGGAAGCCTGAGTCGGCGACTGACTCTTCGCGTCAGCCCACTCGGAAGCCTGGACTGGTTCCCGGTCGGAAGCGTGGCGTCCCACGTGAAAGATTGGCCCATCCGGAAGCCTAAAGGCGGTTCCCGACCGGAAGCGTGGCGACCCACGCAGAAGGTTGGTCCCCTTTGGAAGCCTGAGTCGGCGACTGACTCTTCGCGTCAGCCCACTCGGAAGCCTGGACTGGTTCCCGGTCGGAAGCGTGGCGTCCCACGTGAAAGATTGGCCCATCCGGAAGCCTAAAGGCGGTTCCCGACCGGAAGCGTGGCGACCCACGCAGAAGGTTGGTCCCCTTTGGAAGCCTGAGTCGGCGACTGACTCTTCGCGTCAGCCCACTCGGAAGCCTGGACTGGTTCCCGGTCGGAAGCGTGGCGTCCCACGTGAAAGATTGGCCCATCCGGAAGCCTAAAGGCGGTTCCCGACCGGAAGCGTGGCGACCCACGCAGAAGGTTGGTCCCCTTTGGAAGCCTGAGTCGGCGACTGACTCTTCGCGTCAGCCCACTCGGAAGCCTGGACTGGTTCCCGGTCGGAAGCGTGGCGTCCCACGTGAAAGATTGGCCCATCCGGAAGCCTAAAGGCGGTTCCCGACCGGAAGCGTGGCGACCCACGCAGAAGGTTGGTCCCCTTTGGAAGCCTGAGTCGGCGACTGACTCTTCGCGTCAGCCCACTCGGAAGCCTGGACTGGTTCCCGGTCGGAAGCGTGGCGTCCCACGTGAAAGATTGGCCCATCCGGAAGCCTAAAGGCGGTTCCCGACCGGAAGCGTGGCGACCCACGCAGAAGGTTGGTCCCCTTTGGAAGCCTGAGTCGGCGACTGACTCTTCGCGTCAGCCCACTCGGAAGCCTGGACTGGTTCCCGGTCGGAAGCGTGGCGTCCCACGTGAAAGATTGGCCCATCCGGAAGCCTAAAGGCGGTTCCCGACCGGAAGCGTGGCGACCCACGCAGAAGGTTGGTCCCCTTTGGAAGCCTGAGTCGGCGACTGACTCTACGCGTCAGCCCACTCGGAAGCCTGGACTGGTTCCCGGTCGGAAGCGTGGCGTCCCACGTGAAAGATTGGCCCATCCGGAAGCCTAAAGGCGGTTCCCGACCGGAAGCGTGGCGACCCACGCAGAAGGTTGGTCCCTTTGGAAGCCTGAGTCGGCGACTGACCTGCGCGTCAGCCCACTCGGAAGCCTGTATCGAATCCGGTCAGGCGTGTGACGATCCACATCCCGCAGGTAGGACACAATCAGTCGGCTGTTTTACACAGCCATTTCTCTAAAGTATTCGGTTCCCCGACTGGGCGTGTGGCGCCCACATCCCTTAGAATTGTTTTAGCACTCTAACAGGGCGTGTTGTGACTCCCACCTCTTAGACAGATCAACCAGTCGGCCACCTGACGACCATTATCCCTTGCTTAGTTCGGCTCTCTGGTCGGACACATCTACTTAATCAATGTCTAAACTAACATGTTAAGGAAAAAGAGCATTTTCATTGATGGTTACTCAACAGCATTCAAAAAAGAGCCCCGACCGGCGGCTAAAGATTACACGATTCAAACTAGGTAAAAGGCTGGAAGAAGTCCTTAGGGAGTAGCTCCTTGACCCGACTCACTATTACAGCATTGGCAGGAATGTCGGCAGGCAGGTAGCCGCCCTCTTGGAGCTGCAGAACAGCACTGTTAATGCCCATCTGGAACATACCAGATGTCCGCTTGCCCAGCTGCTGGCCGAACTCTTTGGAGTTGATGTAAGCCAAGCGATGTGCGTCCATCCGGGCAGGCTCGCCTGCTTGATGCAGCTTCAGGCTGTCAATTTCTGCCCGGAGGTTGGCTAACTCCTTGTCCTTATCCTCCAGGGCAACTGCTTGGGAAGCCAGTAGTCCTTCAGACAAGCGGAGCTCGTCTTCTCGGGCGTCTAAAGCCTTCTCCTTGGCATGTAAGTCTGACTCCCGAGTCGCCAACTCCTGCTCTTTATCGTTCAGGGTCATTCGGAGCTCCTCAGCAGCCTTCACCAGCGTGTCTAGCTCCGCCTTTAAGGCTTGGACCTCGGCAGTCTTCTTGTCGAGGTCCGATCGGGTACGACGCTGCGTAGCCAAAGCCTTCTTCCTCTCCTGCTCAAGGGTGGCGTGCAGGGAGGAAGATCGGGCATACGCCCGCTCGGCTGCATCCGCTCGGGTGATCTCCTCCGTCAGCCGCGCCTCGGCGGAACGAAGTTTCTCCTTGAGATCCAGTATCTCCGAACGGAGAATAGCGGTACCCTCTTCGCCGGCCGGTAAGTTAGCATGCGCTTGTCGGAGCTCCAATTCTGCGAGTTGCCGCTCGGCCGCTCGGCGTCCCCTGGCGTTGATAACCAAGGTATGGGCGACGCTCGAGCAAGAGGCCCAAAACTACAATAAAAATGTTAGAAAGAAACAAGGTGATTAAGCATCAAAGCATCCGACTTACATGCGTAGCATCCTGAAGGAATTGGTCTGCCAGTCGGATCGGGGGTCTGGAAGTCCCTTCCTTCATACCCTGCTCCCAGCATTCTGCCAATTCCCCATAAAGGTTAAGTCGCTGCTGGACTTCACAAGGGGTCGCTGAGTCGATCGAAGGGAGATATACGCCATAGCAAGGCGTCCGGGAAGATTGTCCCCCCGAGCGCGACGGGCCTGGTACGTCAGCAGGCCGGCTAGCGCTAGCCGGGCTGGCAGCGGCCTCTGCAGGGCAGGAGCGAGAACCCGACGCAGGATTCCTCGGGCGCTTTTGCAAAGGTTCCGGGTCAGGAGAATCAGAAGAGGAGGGGGCAGCCTCTGTCGGCTCCTCAATACGGATAGAAGCGCTAGCCTTCCGCTTGGAAGGCTGAGACTTCTCCAGGGAAGGCTGAACCTTCTGTTTGCCGGAGGATTTTGCGGGGGCAGAAGGTTTCGACGAGCCGACCGGCTCCGCAGAACTGATCGACGCTTGTGGGGCAGACGGAGCCGGGAGGACGGGCTCCGCGCTTTCAGGAATCGTATGTAGGTCGGGCGGACCGTCCTGGCGCAGGCGCAGTTGTTCGGCCGCCCGGGCGTTTATTTCTTCGTCTGCCAGACCCATGGCCTCATCAAGGGCCGCTTCCCACATCATCTTGGCTGCAAAATCAGAAAATAATGAGTTAGGGAGAAAGAAGTATGAAACCAGAAATGACTTACAAAAGGCGTAGGGCAGAGCGGCAGGCACTCGGCTTAGCCCAAATATGTACAAGACGGCGTCGTTGAGTAGTTTCATGCCGTCGAAGTGGAGGCCACCGAGTAGAGAAGTAGCCCTTACAAACAGAGGGTCGGTTTTAAAGTTTCTTAAGGGAGCTATAGGGGGCATATCTTCGACCCATCCGATCGGGAACCCAGGGCTGGTCGGGGGGCCTATGAAGAAGAAATGGGTTTTCCATCCCTTATTCGAAGAAGGAATATTCTCCACGATGGATAATTTGGCCCGGGCTTGGAGAAAGAAATTCCCGGCCTCCTGTTTCTTCGGGTAATAAAAGAAATACAGAACCTCCGGTCGGAGGGGGACTCGGTAAAGGGTGAAAAGAACAATTATGTTGCACAATATACGAATGGCGTTGGGAGAGAGCTGGAAGATAGGAACATGGAAGAAGTTACAGAAGTCTACAATAAAGGGATGAAGAGGGTAGCGCAGGCCAGACATATGTTGATCCCGGAAAAATACAAAGAAGCCAGCCGGAGGCTTGTGCGGTCGGTCATCCTTTGTCGGAACGACAATACGGTAGTTCCCGGGGATGTCGTATGCCAGTCGGAGGTCCGAGACGGTCTCGTCGTGAAGGGAAGACTCGACAGAGGCATACCATGTAGGGGTAGCCATGGAACAGAAAGAAAAGGAAGAAAAGGGAGAATCTGACCGTAGGTGGGGGCGGAAAAGATTAGTCGACGGAGGAGCACGAGACCGGCGGCGACACGCGAAGACGGCGGCGAGAGCGAGAAACACCGAGCTAAGGGAGAAAACAGTGAAGAGCAAACGAGGGTTTCTGTGAAAATGGAGACCTATTTATAGCTAGGCCAAAAGAAAGGCGACCGTCGGATGGCGATCCACGTGTACGGCGATCACCTCATCCATGCCGAAGAGTCGTCCCACGATTAGCCTCGAAAAGGCGCACCGCAGCCGCTGACGTCGCCTGATGCGGCGGCAGGGCGCGTCGTCGTGTCGGCCAGTCGGAAGCTGCCGCGTGGCAGAAAGAATTACGCGCATTAATGGCTATTAAAAGCTCGTAATCATGGGGATAAATCGCATCCCGGTCGGCAAACCAGCGCGCGCCACGTGTCCTGGTTCATTAAAGCGGAGATGATGTCGTTATGGCGCAGGCCGCATCGGGCATATCACATCACCCCATTCGACTTAGAATGTCCCGTCTCCATTAATTGACTGACTCGGGCTATCCCGAGAAAATCGTCTTGAGGCGCGCGACACTCCACATTTCTTGCAACTCAAGGCAAACATTCTCCCGCCCAAACGTGTTCAACATACCTCTCATCGACTAACAACATTCGTCCGGTCGGACGCACTAACAGTTTACGAGGACGTGGCGGCCCACGTTCCTCCGGTCAGAATCTTCAGCCGCCCGGACATCTTCATCTGGTCGATGACTAGTCGGGACGCGTGGCGGCCCACGCTCCTCTATCATGCTTCGTCTAGCCAGGCGACCTCGTCAACAGAGAGTCGGGTGCGTGGCGGCCCACGCCCCTCTCGGTTTACAAGCTTATTCCGCCCAGACCAGGCAAACATACTCAGCACCAGCTGTTGAGCATCGTGTTAAGTCGGCCGGATAATTAAAGGGCAGAAAATGCCCGGCCGCAGAATGGTTGTACACACTTGTAGTCCAGTCAGTCGGACTGATCGCCTCCTTCGACTAGACTCGAGGGGAAGGCTATTGATCCTGCCCTATATTTTGCACGATACGGGCAGCCAACGTGGCGAACGACTTGGCCAGCTTCAGGGTCCACGTCATTATACGAGCAGCCGACTCAACAGACATTCTGACCGGGCCCAAGGTCTTCGCCAGCCGGTCAAACTCAAGGCGGCCGGTTAGAATAAATACAGTGGTTCATCCGGCCGGTCAACCCCGGCCGACCACAGTAAGGCTTACACGCCTCGTTCAGCCGAGTGCATCCGTCCGGCCACACTAAGGCTTACACGCCTCGTTCAGCCGAGTGCATCCGCCCGGCAGTCCTTTCTGTTCGTGCCTGATACCCATCCGGGCGAGCCATCCGGATGTCCACTCGGGCACTCTCTCGGAATCACCCTGAGAAAAGGACAAAATATACCTGCACCAGCTGCAAGTAACAGGCTGTCACCCCTCGTACGAACTGACACTCTCTGACAGGCGCCGACTTACAGAAACCTGTCTTTGTCCTCACATAAGACAAATCGTATACGACAAAGAAAGATGGTTACAGTCGACACAACCATACCATATCTTCTGACCCTGTCAGAAGATCCTGACACAGGTCATACTCATACCGACAGCACCATACCATATCTTCTGACCCTGTCAGAAGATCCTGACACAGGCCATGCCTGGTCCTTTTCCCCGGCTATATAAGCCACTTCACTCCTCATTATCAGGTACGCATACATACTCGCGCGCGAATCCTCTCATTTTTCCAGTGCTCCATTATTTCTACGGTTCCTCGGAGTACTGACTTGACCGTCGGAGTGCCTTGCCGGGACGTCTCCCGGCTAGGTTGCTAACGGTCATCTTCCTCAGCAGGTTCACCTCCAGTCGGTTGGCCCTGCACCAGGCGGCATCCATTTCCATTCGGCCGGAGGACATCCCCCACGACGCTGCCATTCTGCGCGAGGACGCCCCGTCAGCATCCACGTCACGCATCGCTACACCGTCATTCCGGTTGCGGCTCCACTACGCTCGGCGACAGGATCAATGTTATAATATTAAGTCGAAAAAAAATCAAATCAAAAATTTTTGTAGATGTACACAGGAGGTGAATTTAAGACCCTTAGCATATTTCTTTAACCCCGAAAAGATGCATTTTGGAAATAATAAAAGTCTAATGGATAAAATATAGAAATTGCTTTGCATGAAAAAAAATAGAAATGTTCATTATATTTCGGGACAAGTCATCCAGAAAAAGAATTAATTTCTTAAATATAGCCAAAAAGCTTTGTTTTGTGATCAAATATGGACTTAATTCTAAAAATTAAAAATCATTTATAGGCATCACTAATTTATGAGATTTTTTTTTTAAATCTCCAAAGGAAAACTTTCATTTGGTTCACTCCCTGCCTGAGATTTTATTATTTTGAGTTCTCTAATCCTCTATTTTCACTCCTTAATACTTTTTTGTATTAAGGAATAAAAAGAGAAGATGAAGGAGCCAAAAATAAATAAATAAATAAAACTCAAGGGGACAGTGAATCCTAAGGAAAAGTAAAAAGCTTTCAATTGGAATTTTCCCTCATTTTATCATTAATTTAATTTATTGGTCGTAGGGAAAAAATCATTAATCATTTGATTAAAAACACATATAAATGTATCACTCACGTCCTATAATTTAAAAATATTAATTTATTGCTAGAGTTTCTGAATCCATTTTGCCCTTCCTTTATATATATTTTAAATAGTAATCAAATATTTTATTTTATTTTATTTATTTATTATTTATTTTTTTAAAAAAATATTTGAACATATTGAATGGTGAGATGGTATTTTCGCAAATAGAAAATTGCGATGAAAATTGAGGGGCATAATAAAATTTCTTTAAAAAGAAAGGAAAAAAAAAACTAAGCCCGCACGAAAAGAAAGCGAAGCCAAAGCTAGCGATCGCCACCGCGCGAGAGAGAAGAGAGACAACGAAACGAAAGAGAGATGGGAAGAACCCTAACCGGCGGAACCCAGCTCCCGCTCCCGCCGGCTCCGGCGTCGGTGCGCACGCGGATCCTCGGAGATCTCTTCACCGCGGCCGATCTGGCGGCGGCGGAGCTTCTGGTGCACCTCAGCGAGAGCAGCGCCGAGGCCGCCTCCTCCGTCTCCTCCTCCTCTCCTCGGTCCGTCAACATGCAGCCGCCGCCCGAGGCCGTCCTCGTCGAAAACGAGGAGGAGGAGGAGGAGGAGATGGGGCCGTGGCGGAGGACGAAGCGGTACCGTCTGATGGCCGACCTGTACGCCGCCACGATACCCGTCGGCGGCGGTGGAGGAGAGGAGAAACCGCGTCCGCGTCGTCCGTCGTAATAATAATAATAATAATAATAATAATAATAATAATAACAAACGAGGGAGGTTGATGTGGCTTTTGTACAAATTGGTTACATACATCAAATAGGGTTTGTGACTTTAGGGGCAAAATAATTTGCCCTCTCTTTTACTTAATTGCTGTTGTAGCTAGAAACATAACGCAATCAAATACTTGTTCAAGCTTAATCTGCTGATCGTTGTGCTACTGATGCAATTGTGCAAATACTACCAAATCACACAAACAGTGAAAACAACCATTTGAATGTTTTTTTTATATTTTAATGAGAATTTTCCTTTTCGATCTAATGAGCTCGGTAGATTTACGTGTGTTCTTGGCATGTCATAGAGATCTGATACATAGAAAAGCTGTGAAAGAAAGAAAGATATGGAAACAAACAGATACAGTTCGAGAAAGCCTCACTAAATAAAAATTCTAAAAAAGAAAGATCTCAAGCAGCATGGAACCAAATTATGCACTGGTCAGTTAACATGAAGACCAAGTTTATTGTTTCCCCTACAACTAAAATACAGGCTCTACAAGGAGACCAAGTTATGAACTTGCCAGAAAAATTAGGAGTTCACCTATTGTTGTGGCAAAGTACATGTGCTTACTGAAGACTACTGACTTGTTTGTCTATTAGTTATCTGACAATGCTTGATCCAAAAACTGAGTGGACTCAAAGTGCACAATCGAATCGGCGAACATGCTGCAAAGAACTTCTCATGGAGAACAAACTTAGCTCGTAGTCATGGGGAACGAACATATGATGTATCAAACCTAGAAACAGACAGAGATATCAAAATGTATATTAAATGCAGAAAATAAGAAGAGACACATGCTTCCAGCATAATTGTTTGGGCATTCTCTATAGCTTCATGGTGGCATTAACATCTAATGGATTTGAGAGGGGAAGATATGGAGGTTGCATATGGTAAGTTCATTTGAATCAGTTTTGTATTAAACTAAATTGAGTTATAATGCTAAGATTATGTTTAGTAAATAAGAATGGAATGAACCAGATTGCTTCATTTCATTCTCTTATTTGGTTGAATTGATGGAGTAATATGGCAACTGGAAAGATTTATTCTATATTTAGCTTAACTAATCAATTCGACGAACTCAGTGTGTCTAGCATACTAACATGTTTAACAAATTTATCCAATCCACGTAGTTTATTTGATTTGTTCTCTCCATTAGGCTTGTTTGACCCTTCTTCTCCACCGGATTTGTTTGTACCATCTAGTTCACCGAGCTTTCCCAATAAACTTAGTTGGTGCAGCTTGCTCAGCTTGTCCAATCCATTTGGTCGATAAGCCGATGACCTAGCTTGTCTATTCCACACCTTATTAATCTCGATTTTAAATATAATGACATGATAAGTTAGTAAAGGTAGAGTGAAGCATTTCATCTCCTAAACTATGAAATGAGTGGAATGCAATGCTTTCTTAGAATGATACATTCCACCACAAATTGTTCATCTAAACATTGAGATGGAATCATGAAGTTTTATGAATGAATAAGACATCCTAAGCTACCAATTCTGTGGCCTGTATCTTACAAGTGTCAACTAAAGTAATCATTTTGCAAATTGTAAACACTTTAATTTTAATTTTATGCTGGTTAATTGCATTCATTGTAAATTACTATCGTGTGTTACATGGAAGAACTTCGAACTATTTTGACATATTCTTTTATGTGGAAGTATAAAACAAATGTGTTGATTAGTACATTTTACGATATACATCTTAGTAATTTCCATCAGAAAGCATGCATCTAGTAAGCAAAAAATATCATACCTCCACCGATACAACAAAGGATCAATCAATGTTAAGATTGTAATCATAATTGCATAGTAATGACCTTACAATCATTATTGTTTCTATAATTCCCCTAAATTTTAATAAATACACACTGAAATTGCAACTGGATCGAAAGCAAACAATGAAATCCTCGTATAGACAAGAAGAGAGAAGACAAGATGAGGAGTCTCAGATTCAAAATTCATCACAGCTAAAGCCATTTATAATCAACAAACATACACCACAAGATGTAAACTTTCCATTCATTTAATCAGGGAAGAACAAATTTATGTTTTGGAGCATCTCAAGAAAGTTCTTAGTAATTCAGTAGTTCCCGGTGCCAAAAGTATTTCCAGCTAAGCAGCAGAAGGAAAGCACATAGTGACGGTAAAGTAATCGAGATTCAGACAGAATGATCATACATGCTTCTTGATGAGATTCCTCCGAGCCAAGAACCTTGCTACTGGCGGCGTGAGAGCAATTGTTATAGGTACTCTGATCGGAAGCAGGGCCTTGTTGCAGAGTATCGCGAGAGCAAAAGCTCCGCCAGAGGAAGCCGCCAGCTCCGCCGTCCTACTCCTCTTCTTCTGTTCCTCCCTCGGCGGCGGAGATTCATGGTCGTCGAAGACGACTTCGTTGCCCCAGCCGCCGTCGCCAGAGGAGGGAGAGGAGGCAGAGGGCTCCTTATCGGGGACGCCGGACGAAAGGCCAACCTTTTCGAACATGGAATTGACGTCGACGTTGTTTTTGATGGCGACGTAGAAGCCGGTGATGGAGGCGGCAGAGACGGAGAAGTGGACGCCGATCGCCACCGTGCCGTACTTCTTCATCAGCTCCCTAAACCGCGCCGTCAATGCCATCGCCGGAAGATCAGGATCAGGTGGACTACGGCTCAGGGACAGAGTGATCGAAGCTAGGGTTTATGACGAGCGGATGGCGGCGGAGGCAAAGCCTGAAGAGTTCAACGAAATTTCGTCTAAGGCGTTGGTAGATGTGGTTATGATTTATAGCGTCATCCGTCTTCAAAGTTCTTAAAAGGCACCGCCGATTATTCAAAATCTCGATTTTACCACTTCTAAATATTGAACTGTTAACTCTAAGGAATATAAATAAGTTTATGATGCATGTCCAAAAAAAAAAAAACCCTTCTGTCCTACTATAAATCAATGATAAATTACATAAAACTCCCTAATGTCCACTTGATCTTTACATACACTCCCCATTTGGATTTTTCTTTGCATTCACTCCCTAATTGATTGAGTATAAAAGAGTGAAAATTTAGTATACATCAGTGAAAATTAAGTATAAAAAGTGAAACTTGAGTATAAAAGAGTGAAAATTGAGTATCAGTTTCTCACTTTCTTGATGTGGTAGATGCAATCTTACATACTCAAATTTCTAACTTTTATACTCAACTTTCTTCAAATAATACTCACCAAACTGTCTTGTCAATCCCATCAGGGACTGCATTCAAAGAAAAACTTGAGTGAAGATTACATGCAAAGATGAATTTGAAGATAGAGAGTTTATGAAAATTTTCCCATAAATCAATTCTATAATTTATTAATTTATTTTTTTTCTTCGCATAATTTGATGATAAGAACATAACTAAAAAAAATCTACTTATCCTGTACTAAAGAACAACTCGATAGAAATGAAACATAAATTAGGAGTTCGAGTAACAAATTGATTCATATTTTAATTCTCAAACTCGATATTGAAATGAATGGTGTGAGAAATAAAAACTTGAGAACCCGAAAATAATGAAAAAAAAAGAGAGGTCAAGACGGATCTGAACCCCTCTAATGCTCATGGATCCGTAGAAAAATGTATTACGTGCATGCCTAGTTGCGCGTGTATAAACACCTTTGTATAACAACTTGGGAGAGTGGGGTAGCATCATCCCGTATTTGGTAGCTCCTTTGGTCCAGTTTTCAGTCAAACTTAACTCAAGTTGGACTAGGATTGTATGGCTCCATCCTTTGGCCTGCCAGCTTGATCCGAGCTCGATTTTAAGTCGAGTTGACTTGAATCGAGCTTGGTCATGTTTCGGCTCGAGCTCAATCAATAGTCGGATTGACTTAGTTTGTATTGATCGAGTCCTACATGATTCTGTCGGCAAATGAGAAGGGGTCACCATTGGTGATGCAACAAGAAAGTCAACCGAAGACCATTTGTCATTTGTCGATTGACTGCTCGGACGTCGGTCGGATGCTTGAGAAGATGAGGGGAGGCTCTGACGCACTGTAAGGATGAACGAGCGTTAGATGTAGAAAATAAATCTTAAGTCGGGAGATCTTGATGAACAATCTTAATCTCTATTCAACTCTTAAGAAATAATAAACTTGACAATTAACCAAAGTCGCGGAAGCGTACCGGAATCCATCGTTGTAATCGGTCCTCCGGAGATGATCTTCAATCTGCAGACTTCCTTAGGTTTCCGAAGAGTTTTGTCGATGGGAAACAAAACAAAGCATCGTCTGCAAACTGGGACCATAACCTCCTATTTATAGAATCCAAAGGTTGCCTTTTTCTAATTTGGCCCCTCAACAAATTAGAATTAGCACATGGTATCCACAATATTTTATTCATAACAATTAAGCCCTTCCGTCAAATTACTTAATTCCAAAATTTAGATCACAATATTTTTGACTTATTTAATTGATGACCATACAACATTTATAATTACATTATGGCCCTAAAATTCTAACAATCTCCCACTGAGCCATATGCGTAAACTTATAAATGTGTTAACCTTAGTGAGCTCAAAACTTTTGTCATCATAACCATAGGGCTTCCTTAACAATCTCGTCCATTAATTATATAAACATAGGATCAATGCAGTCTTCGTTGTATTTTTCACAACTAAACTATCAATGGTCACATATATCAATATAATCAAATGACATAGATCAATTATGAATTTGTGGCATGAAAATTACATGCAAGGTGATCTATTCATGCCAATTTTCAACTGGTCCTCCTTAACCAAAGTGAGATCAAAACTTTAACTTTAGTTATACAAAGTGGAATGAAGTAAACATTAAACTTTATATCTGATCAGAAAATCTCTAAATACATAAGTTTCAGAGACATAACCAAACATATATAGAAAACAGATATAGTACAAACTCCCACTGAATCTAAATTTT
Organism: Boesenbergia rotunda; assembly: GCA_024364735.1. Classification (NCBI taxonomy): domain Eukaryota; kingdom Viridiplantae; phylum Streptophyta; class Magnoliopsida; order Zingiberales; family Zingiberaceae; genus Boesenbergia; species Boesenbergia rotunda. Next base: position 63,691 of record JAGFNQ010006347.1, read on the forward strand.
ACAAAACTGAATAACACCCATATGAGTGGTATGCTCATAAAAGACATTGGGTGGTAGTCCTTTCGTCAAAGGATCTGCTATCATGGAGTTTGTACCTATGTGTTCTATCAAAATCTGTCCACTTTGTACTCTTTCTTTCACAACAAGGAACTTGATATCGATGTGCTTCGACTTTGTCGAGCTCCTATTGTTGTTGGAATACAATACAGCTGATTTATTGTCACAAAATAACTTCAGTGGTTTTTCAACCCTTCCCAAAATGCGCAGCCCAGTGACAAAATATTTCAGCCATATTCCATGATTAGATGCCTCATAACATGCTATAAACTCTGCTGCCATGGTGGAAGAAGCTGTCAATGCCTGTTTGGCACTTCTCCAAGAGATAGCTCCGCCAGCCAATAGAAAAACATAGCCTGAAGTGGATCTCATGCTATCTTGGCATCCAGCAAAATCAGAGTCAGAATATCCCACGATCTCAAGAGTATCTGATCTCTTATATGTGAGCATGTAATCACTAGTTCTCTTTAAATATCTCATTACCCTCTTTGCTGCTTTCCAATGATCCATTCCTGGGTTGCTTAAATATCTGCCCAACACTCCAACAATGTACGCAATATCCGGACGCGTACAAACTTGAGCATACATAAGACTTCCTACTGCCGAAGCAAAGGGAATCTTTTGCATTTCTTGAGTCTCGAGGCTTCCTTTAGGGCACTGTTTAAGACTAAACTTATCTCCTTTAGCGACTGGGGTGTTTCCTGGTTTGCAATCTTGCATGCCAAATCTTTTAAGTACTTTATCGATATAGTTCTTTTGTGATAATCCAAGAACACCTTGAGAACGATCTCGGTGTATTTGGATTCCTAATACAAAAGATGCGTTACCAGCAAGATCTTTCATTTCAAAATATCTGGATAGAAATCTCTTGGTATCGTTTAACATACCTATATCGTTTGTGGCAAGCAAAATGTCATCAACATATAAAATCAGGAAAATATGTTTGCTCCCACTGAACTTATGATACACACAATCATCTACCACATTCACCTCAAATCCAAATGAGATGATTATTTGATGAAATTTATGGTACCATTGACGAGACGCTTGCTTTAACCCATAGATAGATTTCTTAAGTTTGCAAACCATACTCTTTGGATCTCCCGATATAAAGTATTCTGGTTGCACCATATAAATTGTTTCCTCAATGTCTCCATTGAGAAAAGCTGTCTTGACATCCATCTGATGGAGTTCCATATCAAAGTGTGCAACAAGTGCCATGATTGTCCTAAAAGAGTCTTTCGTTGAAACCGGAGAAAAAGTCTCTTTATAGTCAATTCCATATTTTTGAGTATAACCTTTAGCTACAAGACGTGCCTTATATCTTTCCACATTACCGTTTGAATCCCGTTTAGTTTTAAAAATCCATTTACAACCAATGGGTTTCACACCTTCTGGTAATAGGACAAGTTCCCAAACATTATTGTCTTGCATTGATTTATACTCTTCATTCATTGCCTCAATCCAATTTTGAGAATTTGAATCCTGCATGGCCTGACGAAAGTTGATTGGATCATCCTCCACCATGCCATCATTTTCTTCATGTTCTTGAAGTAGTACTATGTAATCATTTGAAATAGCACTCCTCCTTTCTCTAGTGGATCTACGTAAAGGCACTTGTTCTTCATGCATTGGTTCTTGAGGTTGTTGAGTTTGTTCTTCTGGGAGTTGACTGACAATGTCTTGTTGTTCTTGTATTGCATCTTGATCACTAACAGAAATAATATCCTGATCATTATCAGAAGCAATCATAGGAATATAAACCATTTCCTCTCGAAGAGTAGTAGGAATACATTCCTCCTCAAAGACAATGTCAGATACCTTATTCTTCCCCCCAAACTCAATATCCTCAAAGAACGTTGCAGTTCCCGTCTCAAAGATAGTCCGTGTTTTGGGATTATAAAACTTATAGCCCCTTGATCGCTCAGAATATCCAATAAAGTAGCTACTTACTGTTCTAGAGTCTAATTTCTTTTCATGTGGCATGTATGGTCTAGCCTCAGCTGGACATCCCCAAACATGAAAATGTTTTAAACTTGGCTTTCGCTTTGTCCAAAGCTCAAAAGGTGTTTTAGTAGCTGCTTTAGTGGGTACTCGATTTAGAATGTGCTGCTGTCTTTAATGCTTCTCCCCAGAGTGATGTTGGTAAAGTTGAATGGCTAACCATACTCCTTACCATATCCTTAAGAGTCCGATTTCGTCGTTCAGCTACACCATTCATGCTTGGCGAACCTGGCATGGTGTACTGTGGGACGATTCCACACTCCTCTAGGTATTGAGCAAAAGGTCCTGGACGTTGTTCACCTGAACCGTCATATCTACCGTAATATTCACCACCACAATCAGATCTGACTTTCTTAATTCTTTTGTCGAGTTGGTTTTCGACTTCAACCTTAAATGATTTGAAAACATCCAGTGTTTGAGCCTTTTCATGAATAAGAAATATATATGCATATCTAGAATAATCATCAATGAATGATACAAAATATTGTTGACCATTCCAAGAAGGTGTTGGAAATGGTCCACAAACGTCCGTATGTATCAATTCCAATACTTCCGTAGCTCGATATGCACCTTCTTTCTTTCTTTTGGTCTGTTTGCCCTTAATGCATTCAACACAAATGTCTAGGTCCGTAAAATCAATGGAATGTAAAATTCCATCTGATACAAGTCGTTCAACTCTATTTCTAGAGATGTGCCCTAAACGTTTATGCCATAATGCACCTGAGTTTTCAATATTAAATTTACGCTTGGTGCCACGTGTTTCCACATTTAGGGTTTCAATATAAGAAGCATTTATATCAAGCATATAGAGATTGTCATAAATGATAAGTGAACCGGTTCCAACAATATTAGAATTAATAGATAAACTGAACTGATTGTTTCCAAACGAACAATGATAACCTAATTTATCCAAATGAGAAACAGAAACCAAATTCCGTCTAAAAGACGGTACAACAAAAGTATCTATTAAGTCTAAATAATAACCAGTGCTTAACAACAATCTAAAATGCCCTATGGCTTCCACTGCGACCGACTTGCCATCACCCACATAGATGCATCTTTCAGCATCACTTGGCTTTCGGTAGCTCAGGCAACCCTGCATTGAAACACTGATGTTAGTAGTAGCACCGGAGTCTAACCACCAAGTGTTTCTAGGCACTGAAGCTAAATTTACTTCTGAACAAACCAAATTTAAAAATGTACCTTTTTTCACACGCCAGGCATGATACTTAGGACATTCCTTCTTGACATGATCAAGCTTGTTACAGAAGAAACAACCTTTCTTGTCATTGTCTTGCTTTTGTTTCTTCACATAAGGACCTTTAGTAGCCTCATTCTTTCTTTTCTTGCCCTTATCTTTAGGGGTGTTTGCTAAGTAGGCACTTTCAACCTTGTTTTGCTTCAACCTCTCTTCCTCTTGAACACAATATGAAATGAGCTCGTTAAGAGTCCATTTCTCCTTTTGACAGTTATAATTGATTTGAAACTGACTGAACTGGATTGGAAGAGAAATAAGCACTAAATGCACAAGCATGTCATCCGACAATTCAAGTTTAAGTGCCTTCAACTTTGATGCGAGGTGGGAAAATTCCATGATATATTCCCGAATATTTCCCTTGCCTTGATACTTCATGGAAATCAAGCTTTTCAGAAGTGTGCTTGTTTCCGCCTTATCGCTTTTGGCAAAGCGCTTCTCAATCTCATCAAGATATTCCTTAGCGTTGGTGATATTATTAGACACCGCACCCCTAAAAGCCTCTGGTATGCCGCGCTTGATGATCATAAGACTCATGCGGTTAGAGCGTTCCCACTTCTCATATTTAGTTCTCTGTTCAGAAGAACTAAAATCCGTAGGAGTAGTAGGTTGCTCTGTCCTGAGCGCAAGATCTAGATCCATGCAGCCAAGAACAATAAGAATGTTCTCCTTCCAATCCTTAAAATTTGTACCATTGAGGATTGGAACTGAATTTAAGTTAGCAGAAATAGTAGCAACACTTGCTGAAAAGAGAACACAAGAATAATAACATAAATAACATGCTCAATGTGAATAAATTAGAATAAATGGTAAATCCCATCTAAAGATACCTAGTGCAACAACAATATCAAGTCTTTGGACAGTAATATTATTTGCAAGTGGTACTCTTGTTGTAATAATCAAACACTAACAATAATGCATGACAAATAATAAATCTATCTTTGGATCGATTTATTAAATTCATGAAAAATAACAATTGTAACCTTATAATTGTTACGTGTTTATCATCACAAGTAAATGTATAATTTTGTTAAGTATGAATCTTCCTTTGGGCCGATTAATACTCACATAAAGATATACATTTACACTTTAATTAATACCCGAATAATATCTTAATATTTCAAATAAAATTAAATTCAAATAATAGAGGTCACTTTGGTGACATATAACTTAAATTTAAATTAATTTGAAATAATAGATATTAATGAAACCCACATAATCCATTAATATTTAAATCCGTATTATAAAATAAGTTAATTAAATTATTTAATTCAAATAATTTAATTAAATTATTTTATCTAAATAATTAAATTTAATGGATTATTATTAAAGGGGATAAAATAAAGATGATTATATCCATGTTCATATAAATATAAATATATATATATAGATATATATATATATATATATATTTATATTCCAAAATTCTCAATTTAATGAAATCATTGAGCATTTAATAACTTAATAATCACGTTAACAGAACGTGGTTTTTTTTTTTAACCAACTTAATTACCACGTACGCCACGTTAAGGGAAAACCAAAACCATGACGCACGCCTGTGACGTGCAGAAACTGTCGCTGCGCTTTGAGCGATCGAAGCACCATCAACCGACGCCACTGTTCATCTCAAAAAAAAACTTGACGCGACTCACAGTCGCCGCTGCCGTCCTTACCGGCTGATCATCACCGATTCTTAATCGGAATCCATAGAATCGAATTCCTCATTTTTTAAATAAAATCGGATTAAATTTTCAAAACGCAAAAATGCGATGCTTCATGATCCCATGCCAATAATCAACCAAGACCGAAATTATGAACAGTAACATGGATAACTCCAACCGAATCAAAATAAAATTATTTCTTAAGAATTGAAAATAGATCGCTCTGATACCAATTGTAGAAAATAAATCTTAAGTCGGGAGATCTTGATAAACAATCTTAATCTCTATTCAACTCTTAAGAAATAATAAACTTGACAATTAACCAAAGTCGCGGAAGCGTACCGGAATCCATCGTTGTAATCGGTCCTCCGGAGATGATCTTCAATCTGTAGACTTCCTTAGGTTTCCGAAGAGTTTTGTCGATGGGAAACAAAACAAAGCATCGTCTGCAAACTGGGACCATAACCTCCTATTTATAGAATCCAAAGGTTGCCTTTTTCTGATTTGGCCCCTCAACAAATTAGAATTAGCACATGGTATCCACAATATTTTATTCATAACAATTAAGCCCTTCCGTCAAATTACTTAATTCCAAAATTTAGATCACAATATTTTTGACTTATTTAATTGATGACCATACAACATTTATAATTACATTATGGCCCTAAAATTCTAACATTAGAGACTAACGAGGAGGGTCCCCCGCGCAAGCACTCCGACGCTGAAGTCAATACTCCGACGAGGAAAAAAATGGCAACAAAATGGGAGAAAATACTATTCAGCATAACTGCACGAGGAGCTTTGGAGGTCTTTATATAGGGAGGAGGCAGACCAACGCTGCCTAGCCATCGCATTTCATACATGCCCCAATCTTCTAGCAGGTTTTGCCTTCCAAAGGACGAGATTGCGCCGCCAGACTTTCCCTCACCTGTCCATCCTTCTTGTCATTTCACCTTCGCGACGGGTGGCTGATGCCTCGGGTGGCATGATCATGGCTTACGCCCCCTCACCATAATGAGCAGATTTTGTGAATCTCTCCGTACATTTTTATATCTTCTCATCATTAAACAATCTCAATCGTACATGATTATAAATCACGGATCCTCTACAGAGACTCCTACAGTTTTACTGCCCGGATGGTTGGGCCAGCCTTTGCGAGATTGAGCCGAGAGCCAACTGAGACCTGGTTGGGTATCCCTCGGGTTATGCGGGTTTACTCCGACGTTAGGTCATCCCTAGCAGGGCCAACAGTCAGTTGGCACAAGGCAGACGACTGATCGGGGCCTTCAGGGCGGATGGTCGGCCTGAAGTAGCTAAGAACAATGACGAGGACCGACCCATGGAGTATGCGGGTTTACTTCAACAAGCGAGTCGTTCCTGTCAAAGCATACGACTAATCAGACATCCAGGACGATGGGCTGGTCGGGCACCCCAAGGTGGACTATAGGCCCGTGAGAAAGTCATTTGCGCCTATGCTAGGGTCCTAACATGATGTTGAGTCTTCCCCGGGCGATGAGGCCGACTAACCGGACACTGTGCAACCCCCCTCCATTTCCACCCGGGTGACTAGGACTTACCCCTCCAACTGGTCAAAGAACATTGCAACCCGAGTGAGTTTGTCGCCTATTAGCCCATTTTCTTGACCTCGTCAGCCCCCGCGATCAGTCATCGGTCATCGAGGCTTCTCCATTCGTCCGGACCATAGTTTGCAAAATCGTGATCCTGGATCGTAGGATCGTACGATCCTACGATCCTGGATCACAAAACGATCCAGAATCGCGCAGAATCATTTTTTGTAGCAGGATCGCAGCAGGATCGGTAGGATCGGACAAGATCGTATAGAATCGGACAAGATCGGAACAGGATCGGAACAGGATCGATGAAAGCTTTAAGAAGTCATAACTTTTGACTCGGATTGAACCACGTGACCTATAATATATCAAATTGAAACTCGTTCAAAGATTTACAAGTTAGTTTTAAGATTGAATCCCAAAAAATATTGTTTAAAGCCTTTTCAGAGGCCCAGAAGATTATTAATCTTTTTTATTATTTTTTTTATCTTTTACATCGTTAGTGTTAGGGTTTTAAGATTATTTAAATATCTATTTAATTATTTTTTAGTTAGTTTTTGATTAATAATATTATGTTATATCTTTTTTCTAAAATGATGAGTCTTTAGATGTCTATTATCTAATAGGTTGACAATTAAATTGAATCATCTTGTAATAAATAGAATATTTTTGAAGTTAAACGTGATTATTTTCATTATAGTGTTAATAAAAATTGTATATTTTTTCATTTTAAGGATTTTTTATAGGATCGTACGATTTTACGATCCGATCCTGACCGATCCGATCCTGACCCCAAATCGATCCTATGTAGGATCGCAATTCTACGAACCTTGGTCCGGACCACTACATCCGCCACTTGGCCCTTGTCTTCTTCGCCATGCCATAACTAATAAAATAATTAAATTGAATAATTTTAGTGGTTAATTTCTGAGTCTGGTTTTGAATTTATCCGTAAATAAAGACAACTACCGATTTTTAATATCGGACACCTGGATTAAAGAAGTCAACTTCAACATTTTAAAACAGTCAAGTTATTAAAATTGAGAGACGGCGGCGGAAAGGGCCGAAAGATCCGCTACCGATTCGCGCGGCACCAGCACCGGCCTCGTGGGAACGGCCGATGTATCTTCTTAGCGACGCAGCGGAGGAGGGTCGGGAGATGGGAGGCGGCTGCGGTCGACGTGGGAGTCGATTTCGCCGTGGAGCTTCTGCTTTGGATCCCCCGCCGGCGCCCCTGAATTCCATGCGCTTCTCATCCGCCACTCCCCATAGCAGCGCGTCCAACTCCTTCTCCAACCTCTGCATTCGCTCCGTTATCCTTCTTCCACCACCACCCACCTTGGATAATTAAAAAGTTCAGGGCATTTTGAAACAACTAAATGTTTAGGGGTAAAACAAAATTATCTCAAAAGAAATGGATGCGTCGCCGTGAGAGTTACTGGTATTGTTTTTTATTATCAATTTCCGGGCGCAATCTTATCTTTTGCCTCTCCACTTCCCTTCCAATTCCATGTCCCTTTCTCCTCGCAAAAGCCACTTGTTTTCCACTCCGCCTCGCCCCATCTCATGGGTGATAGCGATCCCAACCTTCTCATTTTTTTTTCTGCGCGTAAAGGGAGCGTTGACGATCCAAAGTTTGGATTTTTTTCTCCGTTGTTCAAATTGGTTATCCGTGGTTTTGGATGTTGAACTGATCAATCTGTTCTTCGAGTGAATACTGGGAGTCGCTGGCCCCAATTTGATCTTTTAGCGAACGGAAGAGAGTGTTGTCTACCCAAAATTTGGTTTTTCTTTGGTATTGTCGATCTGCCTTCTGGTGTTTGTATGGGGCTCGCGTTCTCTCAGTGAATCATGGGGCAAGCTCTCCCCGATCTTCTCCTGGGTCTCTTCGCATAAAGACGAGAGCGTTGACGACCCAAAGTTTGGATTCTCGAATGATTGCGGACGACACGAGCGGGAGCTCCAGTAGCGGGGCAGCGGTTGATTCGCCCCTTGTTCATTCTCTGCGGCAGAAGCTGAATCAACCTCCGAAATTGGAAGTGTACAATGAGATCCTCCGTCGGCTGAGGGAGGATGGGTTGGCGGAGGCGCAGTCCTCGTCTTTCAAGGATGCGTTGTGGAGTCATTTCAATCGTCTTCCTGCTCGGTCCGTCACCTTCCTCTCATCTTTTTTTTCATGCTGGTTTCAAGAACCTATGACCTTTTGATCATTGCTTTGAGCTCTCAGTTATAGATTTGGAACAGCTTAGCCTTTCCTGGAAAAATTTTGTTACTTATGTTGGTTTGGTCGCTCAGCTATAACTTTCATTGCCTCTCTCTTCGTTGAATTGATTCGAGATCTCACTTATAGATCTATCAAATTAGTTTTATTTTCTGAAGTGTATTGTAATTCTCATTTGCTTTTACTTGGATGATGCTTTCTTCTAATAATTCATGCAGTGTGATTAATTCGTTCCAAAGATTTACTCAACTGAATTTCACTAGGATTATGCTTTTAGTGGTTTAAATTGTTACATTAAGATTCTGTAAATTGCTTATCCATGCACTGTTTTTTTCTTGAAATATCCGCATACTGCCAAAGCTGACAATTTTGTTATGCCAATTTGGTAAAAAATCAATTTTCACTTCTTAGTTCAAAGAAGGCCAGAGTGGTTATTAACTTTTACTATATTGTTGCAGCTATGCCTTAGATATAAACCTGGAGAGGGCAGAGGATGTGTTGGCTCATAAGAAGTTGCTTGAACTGGCTCAAGGGCCTGCAGAGACGCCTCCGTTTGCTATCCGTGTGGTGCAGGTAGAATTTTCTTCAACAATTGTTCGTTATTGATTCTAGATTTTTACTGCACTTTGAGATTGCTCATTGCACAACATGAAATGAATGTAGTTTATGGACTGCAAGCAACTAGGAATTCTACAAATATGGTTCATTGAGTCTACTTTTAGTAGTATTTGAAGAGTTAGGATAAAGTATTTTATCTCTAGTAGCAGATATAGATGTTCCTTTTGTGCACCTTATTATTTTCTACATTGCAATTCAGTTACATATTGAAAGTTTACATCAAACTATTAGCATATATGCTTCAATATTTTCCAAATTTTCAAAGGAACTCATTACTCTCATTGTCCTTGAAATAAAAATTTGAAAATAACAAGAGGGTATCAATTCTTTTTTGGAAAAAGGATTCAATGAACCATTGGCCATCATAAATATAAATATAAGATGTACGAATAATGTACAGTTAGAAAACAACAAAACTATTCCAGTTTCTAGAATCTCATAGCTAAAAGGCTACATAGCAAAGAAAAAATTGTGTCAACACAAAAGAAAAGAAATCAAGCTAAAGCAACCTCTTTCCTGTAGGGAACGTCTAGGATATTAGTATCCCCACTTGATGAGCAAAGAATATATAACATTTAAGAAGTTTGGTAGGAATGCAAACTCTCCATGACTCGACAAGGTCAATCCAATAAAGCAGTAAAGAGGGAGTATCCAAGATGATGTCATCATAGATAACACTCATTATGGTGTACAACCAAGCATGACCCACTGTTGAAGGAATCCTTGAATTCAAATTCGGCACTGCATCGAACCATTACAGTCATTTTAGCATAGATCTCATCACACCATGTGGAGAAGTACAAATGATGAAGCGTTTATCATTCTCACTTCAATGTACTACAACCATAGAGCATTCATGTCTCAGCAAAACTGATAAATTTTTTGTCTTTACATTTCCATCATTATTACAGTGGGTGAAATGATCAGGCCATGCTTCTGCTTTTGATTTCATTCTCAAATTTTTGAAAATTTTCTGAGCTATATATCTTTGAAAATTTTTAACATGTGCAAATCTGGATCAGGATCAAATTTCCATGTTATTTTTGTACTATGATGTGCTATAATTCCTGTATGTTTGAAGTTTGCATGCTTTACTAAATGCTCTTGCTCTGTTTAGTTGCACTTTTGAAAAGATTAATTTCCTTTTCAGATTGATCTGATGATATACAAATACAAAGGTAGATTTTTTTTTATGAATTGATTTGTGGTAAAACATACCCAATCCTTGTTTGAGTTGTGAACTACTTGGTGTTTAGGCCTAAGATCTGATAAAGAGTATTTTTCTGTTTTTTTTTAAAACGTTCATTTATCTTAACTAAATATCTCAACCTAATTTTTGCTACTATGCTTACCGAAGGTGATTGATAAACAAAATACTATGCAATTAAACAAAACAGAATTATGCTGATACAACCCGCATTTTGTTCAGTAATTACGTTCAGTAACAAACAATCTTAACTTCAGCGGAGGCAAAATTTTTAACCTTTCTTGTTTTGCATAGATTTCTAAAGTTCTAAACTAATTTTATCTTAGAGCTATTGGCTATTTGCCAAGCATGTGTGGAAACTAAATAAACTATCTTCATTCAATTAGAGAAACATGTCTTACAACATGCCTATTTTCTATTAGGTAACCAATTACATGTACTTTGATATTTCTATTAGGTAACCAATTACATCTACTTTGATACTATTGAAGTTATACTGTCATTTTTCTCTATGAACTGTCTGCTACTTGTAATTATGTGGTACTTAAGATAGATATGATTTTAGTTGAATCGTTTTAGTAGTAGTTTTCTAGAATGCCACTTTAGTTATTATAGATTGACCTTAATTGTGTCTTGACCAAGCCCGTATGAAGTTAATGTTTTCATACATAATGATATAAGTGATTAGTTATTAATGCAACACTAAATTGGGAACAATTATCTCAGTATGAGAAAATGGCCCACACACAGAAGTAGAAATTCTTATTGATTGAAAAATGATAATTACAAGAACAGAACTCTAAACTTCTTTTATAGATCTAACCTTAATGAAAACTAGGAAATAAATAATTCAAATCAGAAAAAAATTTAAACTATAATTGCGAATACAATTATCTCCCCATTAATTACCAAAAGAGAAAAGGCAAACAATTCAACAATTTGCCAAATGATAAAATTCTCCATTTAAATTAAATTGAAGATGTACCAATCTTGAAATATACTACAATTTACTTTTTACAAAAATGTCAATTATTCTCCAATTTACTTTCCTTTTTATTTGTTTTCTTCTCTGCTTTAGTTATACTATACTGGTGATCAACTAATAAATTGACCAGTTGTTTCTTAGGCTCCTCGGTTTATGGATGAAAACCATGCTGATTCTTCCAATGTAAATGCGCCAATAATAGGAGATGATCATGTTCCTTCAACCAACTTTAAGCATAGGTGCTATTTTCTCTATGTTGTACCTGAGATTTCAATTATGAAAATCTTCTATATGCATTTTTTTCCCCTTTTCACATGACCTTGATGTTTTCCAACTGTTATACTCACAATAAACTCTTGCTTACATTCTGAAACCATATTACAGAATTCATCCTCTTCCTGCCTTTAGTTCGTCGAAAAATCTTGAGGCTTTGGCTACCGAAGATACTAGGCCCCAAATTGAAGATGATGCCAGTACTGACAATTCAACACATTCCTCCAGGTTCTTTCTTAATCCTTTTCCTTTTCTTTATGTTGTTTCTTGAAGCCAAGTATTCAAGACACAAAGGATCCATGTAGTGTAGTAGTACAAACTTGGCATTCCACTAACCATATGACAAAATTACACACACACACACACAATGCTATATATATTGTGCTGATATGTTGCGGACGGGGCGCCGCGCAACTGTGCACGACACCCTGTCGGGGTGCCTGGATTGACATGCACCCTAATTAATTTTTTTTTAAGAACCAGTCAAGGCACCCAGATTTATTATTATTTTTTAAAAATCAAAATTTCCTCAAATATAAACCCAAAATACGTTTGCTATACCCCGTGATCATCTAAAATTTTTTATCTTGAATACTATAACCCAAAAGAGAAGTCTGAATCCTAGAGGGAAAATCTTATTAGTTTAAACCCACTATAACTCAACCCCTAAACCCTAAAATATTAAACCCTAAATACATATAATATACCCCGTGAGCATCTAAAATTTTTATCTTGAACACTATAACCCAATAGGGAAGCTTGAACCCTAGAGGGGAAATCTTATTGGCTTAAGCCCACTATAACCCAACCCCTAAATCCAAAAATTTTAAACCCTAAATACATATAATATACCCCAAAAAATTTTAAAAAAATTATTGTTGAAATGAACTCGGGGTGCTTGGATCAATCTAGGTGCCACGACACCTAGGGTCCGAACAGGTCCATAGCAAATTGGTCCGTAACATATCAAATTTATATATATATATATATGTGTGTGTGTGTGTGTGTGTGTGTTTGTGTGTATACCATATTTAATATTTCAACATCTAGTGAACATTTTGATGCAATCCATGAAATACTCATGAAAATGTTTGTGAAAAGATTTTTGTATATATGTGGCTTACATATCATTTTATAACCAATGAAGTAATGATTTATTTTGTTGCAGACCAATGCATGAGATCACGTTTGCCACACATGAGAAACCAAAGCTCCTAAGTTTGGTAAAATTGGATAGTTATCTTTGTTTCTACACTTCTTTATTGCATGTTTGTAAATTTTGGGACATTTAATCATCCTCAGTAATTATTGAAGTATTTTCTTGTCTTTTCTCTGTAAATTCCTGGACATAATTTCCAATGTCATATTCTATCCATGAATTGTTTCATTAAGTTGTGGAGCTTATCACCTATGAAATCAAAATGGTTACTCTTCATTCGTGACATTAGAACCACAAAATCATACATCTACAAATTGGGCCTTTTCCTAATAGCTTAAAACTTTAGGAAGGCCAGAGGCCATAATATATGTTCATGGAGGGTAGTATCTATAGGACTTGCAACAAAATGAGTCCACGTTATCTAGAGGCTATTTGGTTATCTATCTATCAAAATCTGTCTCTCAGTTTTCTGGAGCTATTTTGGAAATATGATTATTGATTTTATTCTGTATATTCCACATTCCTTTTTTGTCGGGTACATATTCACCAATATTCCACAATGGTGTTGCATTCAATTATTCACAGTAAGCTTCCATCCTATTATTCTTCTCTTACCATCCTTGTTTAATCATCAATCATCTGCCCCTGTTTCTGTAAAGTCCAGTCTTTGGCATTCACTTTCCAGCAATTTGGTTCAGTATTCAATTTCTGGAAAAAGCGGTTCAAATATTTTAGTTAAAGTAATTAGTGCTTTAATCGAGAAAAACAGGAAATGATATGTAACTCAGGTGGAGCATTTTGCTTGGGTGAGTGGGTAATTGAACTTAAGTTGTTCATATTCTTGGTTTCACTTACATTTCGTTCTTTCATTATTTCATTTGTTAATTCATCTAATTTTGTACACAGCTGACTTCTTTGCTCTCCGAGCTTGGACTTAACATTCAAGAAGTACATGCATTTTCAACAAATGATGGTTACTTGTTGAATGTGTTTGTTGTTGATGGTTGGCCTTACGAGGTAATTGATACTTTAATTATTTGGAATTTAATTTTTAGACGATCTCTATAAATAATCTGTAGTATTGTGTGTGTCTTCTATCTTTTCAGGCCATTTAATCATTATTTTGCTCAAACATTGGTCGACAACTATGAAAATGATTGTTCTTTTACTTCACTACTTGAATATTTATAGTAATTAGTTAATTTGCACTACGATTCTGCTCAACCAGAACAGAGTTGCCTGGTATCTGGCGATTTTCTTGGAAATTATACTAAGTACTGTATTAGTTGTTGGGATAATTTTGAAAATAATCAATAGTTGCAAAACTTTGTTGGATCACAATGAAACTTTTATGAATGATTAGTTGCATTTAATACATGTAGGAAATCGAACAGCTTAGAGACTCATTGGAGAAGGAAGCTCACAAGATAGGGGTAAGCTTCTTTCCCTAATTTATTTATTTTTTTATACCATTCAAATATGATTACTTGGTTAGTGACAGGCTCTTTTCCTGAGTGTAAATATCAGTAATAGTCTATTATCGGTAATAGTCGTGATGATAAAAAGAGGTTGGCTATAACTTAATACGCTTTCAATGATATCTACTTGATTCACTAACTCTTTTTTTTTTTAATGAATTAGGTGACATACTTGATAGCAAGACTTGACATATGTAATTAATCACAACCTCCCTCGTTAGACTATGTTCGTATATCTAGTTGACAACATATGAGACACAGAATCAATTCATCTAAACAATATTGATAATTGATATGCTTCTCAATAAAACCTTTTTTTAAAGATGATGTGATCACTTGCTCGAGTCATGTTCTGAATTAAATAGTCAACTTTTTTAGGGATTCATAATAGTTTCCTATTGATTTCTTAGGTACTGCTCCGAAGAATTATAGATCTTTAAGTATGTAGTAGACTTATCTGCTGTTCTTAATTTCTTAGAACACAAGCTTGTGAGAAAGTCACACATGCGTTTCTCCATTGCCCCACTTCCTTTCCTTGTTAGATGCTCGGTTAGAGATTGAAACTCCGGCACGACTTGGATTTTAAACTCTTTCACAGAGAGCTAGTTTTTCTTCTTTCTATTGTGAATGCAATTCTATATCTTTGATACATCATATCCTCCAATTTTATTTTGCTTTGGTGTATGACTCGAATGCAGAAAGAAGCTTGGTCGAGATCTTGCCCATGGTCTCCCGTCGATAATAATTTACAGTTTGGAGGAGAAGACTTTCAATCTGTCAATGTAGAATCACCAACAGATGAAAGTGATGCATGGACGATTGATTTTCAGCTGTTGAAGTTTGGAAATAAAGTAGCATCTGGATCACATAGTGACCTGTAAGTTTCGGTATTTGGTCAAATAAAAAAAATGAGGTTAGGTAAATCTTTGTTTATCATATGATTAATGTGCAAGATCAATCTAATTATTTTCTAGTTATCAAGGAGCATATTGTAGTCACGAAGTCGCAATTAAAGTACTGAAGACTGAGTGTGTGGATGAGAACATGCAGCGAGAATTCGCTCAGGAAGTGTTCATTATGAGGTTAGTGATTAACCTTCGAGCTATGAGTGCTATGTTCTTCATCTGTTGTTGGCCTGATTAAATACTTGTGCTTTCAAATTGCTTACAAGAATCTTTCTTTTGAGAATAGAAGTATAAATCTAGGATCGAAATCTCAAGTTAAGCTTGGATTTCAATCCCTAATTTATTCTGTAAATCTTCCATCACCTTCTTTCTGATGCTTATAATTTTGCAGGAAGGTTCATCATGAGAATGTGGTAAAGTTTATCGGTGCTTGTACTAAACCTAAATTATGCATTATTACAGGTACAAAGATATAATGAAACTCGATCATATATGGTTATTTATTTTCAGGATTGACAAGTTTTTTCTTCTGTTTTAAGAATTTATGACAGGGGGAAGTGTCTATGACTTTCTTCACAAAAAGAAGAAAACCTTCGACCTTCCAAGTCTACTCCGAGTAGCAATTGATGTATGTAATGGAATGAACTACTTGCACCAAAACAACATCATCCATCGGGATCTAAAGAGTGCCAATCTTCTGATGGATGTGAATGAGGCAAGTACCAATCTTTGAATGTTATCCATCGATGACAGTTATGCATTGCTTCCGTCTTCCTTTCGTCTTATCGTTACCAAATGTGGTTATGAGAAACCTCTGTACAGCACACGCATGTATATTTTGCATAGGTGAAGTAACTTCTTAATTTCCTACAGCTAAGTTGTCCACAAACTATGATTAAAATCATTAAGCTATTTGGTTAAGTGATCACCCAATCAACTTAGCTGATGATTTCAAGCTCGTCGGCTCTTTGGATCAAGTTCTATTCATAACTCACTGCTTATGTGTTTGGTGCATTCTGTTTTCGCTAACTCAACTATTAACTTATCTGGCAGGTTGTTAAGGTTGCAGATTTTGGTGTTGCGCGTGTTAAACCTATCTCTGGAGTTATGACTGCTGAAACAGGAACCTATCGCTGGATGGCGCCTGAGGTATCACCTGATTCATTAGTCTTAACCACATTTCTGTATGCTAAGTTTATTGCGCTGTTCGTTAAATTTTAGATTTTCCACTCTTCGGATCTCCAATCGACATACAAATTCCTCATCATTTGACTCAAAATGTAGGTCATACAACACAAGCCCTACGATCACAAGGCCGATATCTTCAGCTTTGGAATCGTAATTTGGGAGTTGCTAACAGCTAAGGTAACCTAAGCTTAAGCAGTATGCAACTGATTTGTTCTCCACATATGAGTGAAGCTTACCGAGAAGCTTGTTGTTTCTATTTTATCGTCGAGCAGCTCCCATATCAATACTTGACGCCTATCCAAGCAGCAGTCGGTGTCGTTCAACAGGTATCGTATTTGGTTAGCATAATGCCTATGTCCAATCTTTCATTACCAAAACACCGGTCATGCTTAACTTATCATTACCCGACAAATGAAGTGAGGCATCAAAAAGAGGGTGGTGGAAAAGGATCGAACATCATGTATGTGTCGTTTACGATCCCATCTAGTGGGATAAGATTTGATTATTATTGTACTATTTACAGGGTTTAAGACCTACCATCCCGAATACTCATCCAAAGCTTGCTAACCTGCTAGAGAGATGCTGGAAGCAAGATCCAGCTGATAGACCTGATTTCTCGGAGATACTAGAGATCCTACAACTTATCGCAGAAGAGGTTCGCTTGTCATTGACATTTTCATGCACCTGCGTTCTCTTCACTTCTCTTTTCGATAAACCAAATTTGAAATGTCGAACAGGTGGAAGATGAATCCTACGACTCCCAAAAGGAAACATTTTCAGTCGGGTTATTTTGGTTTCTTAGGTTCTGGCCTCTGAACCGATATTGCTGTGTATGAAAGAATTTTGCAAACTATCATCTTCCTGGTAGAGATTGTACCCTATAAAACTCTGAAAAAGTCCTCTACACTTGAATGCAAGAATTGTTACTTCATAAAACACAGTTCTTCTGCTTTGTTTGACGAATATACTTCGATCGAAACTTATTAGTTCTCTTGTATATTTTTGCAGCAGTAATCAGTGAATGTACTCCGATCAAAAGAGTTGAGCATCAGAACAAGAAACAACGATGGAATATAGCAAATTTGAGTTCCTTTTCATCTTTCACCTAATGAGATTGCAAAGATAAAGATGGTTGCTTTAATTCATTTACCTTCCTCAAGCTGAGCAAGCTTCGACCTTTCCTTTGTCTCTCTTGTATCTCTCCTTGTCTTTGATTCCAAAATCCTGATGAACTTGACTGAAAATAATGGAGGAAATCAAATCAGATTCACAGAGTTGCATCCTATCCGACTGGCTTTGTCAGATTCATTAACCTCCTCACCATTCTGCGTCCTCTTCATTGAGCTTGCTTCATGACTCTCCCTGTGTGGGTACAGAGCTTGATGGATATTGGGTTTTAAAAGACCAATACAATTTATGATTTTGTAAGAGAAAATCGATGTGTCATCAATCGATGAAAGTCTAAATTGACTTCAAAATCGAAATCTACGTTTCGAATAGATGAATCTAGACTATTAATTTGCTCAAAATCGATTACGGGTGAATGAGAAATTAATTGTTAAAGTCAGCTCAAAATGTTACAAAAAGTAAGTAGGGGAAAAATAGTCTCACATTGAAAATTTCAGAGAGAATTTACTTCCTTATATACGTTGCTGTGTTAATTGAGTTAACACAAATAGCACAGATGCACTCATCCAAGAAGTGAGCAGGTGCTCGTACCTGCAAGTTCGCCACGCGTACAATGGACGCTTTGTTGATGCACTTTGGCACTTGGGTGATGTGGCATGCATACGACTACGCAAATGGATGGTCACCGTTGGATCGAAGAGGGTGATGGATCGCAAGTGACGCGATCTTTGGTAATGAAAGTTGATCTAGTGGCTGAGATTAAAGGAGGGCTCTAGATCTAGGGCTGAGATTAAGAGATCTGGGAGAAGGGCTACACCCTCTAGATCGAACGGCTCAGATGAACTCACCAAGGGGTACTTCACCTCTTCATCTAATATAAATAGGACCCTTAGATGATGGAAAGAAAACAACAAAACAAAAATCACTCATACTCACTCATACTCAAATTCCGAGAGGGTTCAACGCTCTCGGAATTTGAAGTGCTACTATTCCGAAACATCGTCGTTGTATCTTGAAAACGAATTGCTGCTATCCGTAAGCACTTGAGCGGACGATATTATATCAGATTGCATCCTTCCCGACAGCAATACTCGCCGACGGCGCCAAACAGAACTTTCAGCTTGGAATGCTTCTCGGCGAAGAAGAAATTGTAGGCGCTCCTGTTCGGCTCCGCCCCCGCCGGTTGTTCTTAAACTTGAAGTTTCAGGAGCTGCAGGTGTCGCAGCTACTCAGCTAGTGACGGCTGCTGCTGGACGTGACACGGCACGCCTCTGAGTGTCTCGGTGCCGATCTTCGCCGTCACCATGTAGCCGTACTCGAACTTGCCGTCGATCGATCCCGTCACCGTGAATCTGTGAGGCCCTGCTGAAGTCAGGCGACGAGTTCGTGAATCAAGTCGATGCGATAGCGCACTGAAAAAGAAAGGTTCGGAAAAAGATCTGCGAGTCTCACCCTTGTTCCGCGGCTCATCCGACGGCATTTTGCGATATCTCGGCGTCCGCACGGCGGCGGCGCCGGAGGCCACTTCGCCGCGTTCGTCTCTATAGCTGGGAGGTGCTCTGGTTCGCAGGAGGCTGCGACGACATCTCGAGATCTCGATCAGCATGATCAGAAACTCACAGCGTGAGCAAGAACGAAGGCGCCGCTCGTCGGGAAATAGTAGACCTTCTCGTACTGGCGGAGCGAGCCCAGGTAGTACCTGCGAGCACGAAGGAGGTGCTGGTGGTGGGTGGTGGGCGGGAACTCGAACGCCGCCATCACTTCCCGCCGTTTCTTCTCCTCGATCAGCATGATCAGAAACTCACGGCGGGAGCGATCACGTAGGCTCGTCGGGAAGTGGTAGACCTGCTCGTAGTGCTGGAGCAAGCTCAGGTAGTACCTGCGCAGCACGAAGGAGGCGCTGGTGGTGGGCGGGAACTTGAACGCCGCCACAACTTCCCGCCATTTCTTCTCCCCGATCACCTGCTCTCCCCGTTGATCACAAAACGATGCATTTACTCCTCAAATCATAGATGAAGCAAACAAAAATCAGACATTTGCGAGCCCTCCCCTTTGAGTCACCTCTCCCCCGATCACCGGAACCCTTCTCCGAAAAGGAAGAATTTTGACGAAATCAATCGATTACAAAACTATACCCTAAGGGGTACGGTGAACCCCGATCACCTCTCCCCGATCACCGGAACATTTGCGATGATCGATGAGTTCTCCGATCGTCAATCGGACATCACCGGCGGCTTCTGGCCGCCGTCTCGAACAAAACTATACCCTAAGGGGTACGGTGAACCCATCGAGGATCGTCGCAATTGCGATCTCGCCGGATTGACCGTCGAATCCGGCGAGATCGCAATTGCGACGATCTCGACCGATTCACTAATCTCTCAGGATATCGTTTGATTCGGGACGACGATCAAAGACTAATGATGATGTCCGATTGACGATCGGAGGACTCGCCGGCCATTGCCGGCGAGTTGGGACACGGGGATAGAGAGAATCTCGAGATAGAGGATCTCGTTCGGGTTCAACCCAACACGACCCATCCTCTATCGGACCTTGCTGGGTGCAGTGCAATGCAACTGGGTCGGGGTGGATTGCCAGCATCCCGATCCGATAACGGCCATGAGGCCGTACTGCTTCTTTCCAACCGGCGCAAGCAACTCCCGGCCGCTTCCAATGTTCCTCCTGCCCTATACGCCGCCTCCGCAGGAGGCGAAGGCGGCGGAGATGCCTCTCGACTCCGTACCTTCACCTTGTTCCACAAAGATAGCGCCTTTCCCCTTCTCCCTGAAGATGAACCAGAGGGAGGCGAGGCAGAAACAGGGGAGGCGCCAGCCATCGAAGAAGCAATATCTCCGCCCTCTCGCAGGCAGCGGCTCCGGAGGGACCACAGCAGTGCGGGACGGTGCTTCAAGGTATTCCCGTCCATCAAGGCCCTGCACCGCCACCTGCTGAAGCACCGGACGTTCCGCCGCGGCCGCGATCTCTTTGGCCTTTGATCTTGCACTAAACTTCTTGAGGTCGCTTTTAATGTCATCTTTCACCCTGCGTTCGGATTTGAGTGTGTTCTACGTGATTTCCATAAACAAGAGCACGATTTAGTAAAATATTTCTTAATAAATCTCATGGTAAAATTTTAAATATCCCCATTCAGGGGCTTCCTCGTAATTTTGAATAATTTTTCTTCTTAATTGGTGATATTACATGTTCATATATATAGGCCTCTTTGCTGCTCCGCTAAAATTCCATCTTTGTTGGTAGCTCTATGTCCGAATCTCCCATCCGGAAAACCCTAATTGACACTCACGAGGAACAGCGAGG
>JAGFNQ010006348.1:0-111562 GCA_024364735.1 Boesenbergia rotunda
GAATGTTAGAGAAGGGGTGTTCTAGTTTTCTAGCTCATATAGTAGATGTAAGTCAAAGAGAAGGATTAAAGAAAGAGGAAGTGAGGGTAGTCTGTGACTATCCGGAGGTGTTTCCTGAAGAGTTACCAGGACTCCCTCCCAATTGAGAAATTAAATTTGAAATTGAGTTGGTTCCAGGAACTGACCCAATTTCAAAGGCACCTTATCGCATGGCACCAGCAGAACTGAAAGAGCTACAAGAACAGTTACAAGAGCTGCTCGACAAGGGGTTCATCCGCCCTAGTCATTCACCCTGGGGAGCTCCTGTATTGTTCGTCAAGAAGAAAGATGGATCTATGCGATTGTGCATAGATTATCGAGCTTTGAATAAGGTAACCATCAAGAACAGATATCCTTTGCCAAGGATAGATGATTTATTTGATCAGCTGAAGGGAGCCACAGTATTCTCCAAAATAGATCTGCGATCAGGTTACCATCAACTCAAAGTGAAGGAGAGTGATTTGCCGAGGACTGCTTTCAGTACAAGATATGGGCACTACGAGTTTGTGGTCATGCCCTTTGGAGTGACAAACGCCCCTGCGACGTTTATGGATCTAATGAATAGAGTGTTCAAGGATTTTCTGGACAAGTTCGTCATTGTCTTCATTGATGATATCCTAGTGTATTCAAAGACTTAGAAAGAACATGAAGAACACCTGAAGATAGTGTTGCAAACCTTACACCAGAATGAGTTGTACGCCAAATTCTCAAAGTGTGAGTTTTGGCTTGATCAGGTGGCCTTCCTAGGCCACATTATTTCCAAGGAAGATATTATGGTAGACCCAGCCAAGATTGAAGCAGTTAGTAACTGGAGTCAACCAAAGAATGCTAGTAAGATCAGAAGTTTTCTGGGTTTGGCAGGGTACTACAGAAGGTTTGTAGAGGAATTTTCAAGGATAGCTTCACCACTTACAGCCCTTACCAGAAAGAATAAGAAGTATGAGTGGACTGAAGACTGTGAGCAGAGTTTTCTTGAGTTGAAGAAGAGACTGACAAGCGCTCCTATTCTTACAGTACCCGAAGGTGATAAGAGCTTTGATATATACAGTGATGCATCAAAACTAGGACTTGGAGCAGTCCTTATGCATGAAGGCAAAGTCATAGCTTATGCTTCCAGGCAACTCAAGGACTATGAAAAAAATTACCCCACTCATGATATGGAGTTGGCAGCTGTAGTCTTTGCTCTAAAGATATGGAGGCATTACTTGTATGGAGTGCAGTGTAAGATTTATATAGATCACCAAAGTCTGAAATATTTCTTCACTCAGAAAGACCTCAATATGAGACAGCGAAGGTGGCTCGAGTTAGTGAAGGACTATGACTGTGAGATTCTTTACCACCCTGGTAAGGCAAATAGAGTAGCAGATGCACTGAGTAAAAAGACTTGTGCCACTTTGATGTCCTTATCATCATTGGCACCACCATTACAGAAGGAGATAGTAGATTATGGAGTGGAGATTATTGATGGACAGCTAGCTCTATTGACACTAGAGTCAACTTTACTTGAAGAGATACAGGAAGAGCAAGCTGAGGATTCTGATATCCAAATGATCAAGAAGGAGAGAGTAAAGAGTTTAGAGTATCTGACAGTGGGATACTCTACTATGGTGACCGTTTATGTGTCCCCAATCATGAAGAGCTGAGAAAGAAGATTCTTGAAGAAGCCCATGGAACTCCCTACTCAATGCATCCTGGTTCCACTAAGATGTACCAGGATTTGAAAAGAGGATTTTGGTGGTCAGGGATGAAGAGAGACATAGCTAAGTATGTCAGCACCTGCCTGACATGTCAGAGAGTTAAAGCAAAACACCAGAGACCAGGAGGTGTCCTACAACCCATTCAGATTCCAGAGTGGAAATGGGAAGACATAGCCATGGATTTCATAGTTGGTTTACCAAAGACAACTAATGGCTATGATGCTATTTGGGTGATAGTAGATAGATTGACAAAGTCTGCCCACTTCCTGGCAATCAGAGTGTCTTACTCAATTGAAAAGTTAGCCCAATTATATGTGCAGGAAGTGATCCGACTACATGGAGTCCTGAAGACCATTATCTCTGATAGGGATGGTCGTTTCACTTCACACTTTTGGGAGTGCGTACAGACAGCGTTGGGCACCAAACTGAAATTCAGCACAGCTTTCCATCCTCAGACTGATGGACAGACAGAGAGGGTGAATCAGGTTCTAGAAGATATGCTCAGAGCTTCTGCATTGGACTTCAAGGGCAGTTGGTGCAAGTATTTGTGTTTAGCTGAGTTTGCCTACAACAACAGTTACCAAGCCACTATTGGTATGGCACCCTATGAAGATCTTTATGGTAGGAAGTGTAGATCTCCCCTCTGTTGGTATGAAGGAAGCGAGAAGAAGGAAATGGAGTCACAGACTGATCATATAGATGATACCACAGAAGCTATAAAGAGCATCCGTCAGAGGATAGAGACTGCTCAGAGTAGGCAGAAGAGTTACGCCGATGTACGACGTAGGCCGTTAGAGTTTGAAGTTGGGGATACAGTTTTCCTCAAAGTAGCTCCTATGAAGGGTGTGATGAGATTTGGCAAGAAAGGCAAGCTAAGTCCTCGATACGTAGGGCCCTACCCAGTGATGAAAAGAGTTGGCAAAGTAGCTTATGAGTTGGAGCTACCCTCAGAGATGTCAGCAATACACAATGTGTTTCATGTCTCAATGTTGAAGAAGCGCATCCCAGATGCCAACCAAGTGATTGAGCCACAGATGGTAGAAGTTCAAGAAGATCTCAGTTATGAAAGTCGACCTATTCAGATAATAGATCGAGCAGATAAGAAGTTGAGGAACAAAGTGGTACCACTAGTAAAAGTTTTATGGCTGAATCAGAAGTATGAAGAGGCAACCTGGGAATCAGAAGATAGCATTAGGCAAAGGTATCCATGTAGGACCGGTGCCGTCGATAGAGGGGGGGTGAATATCGATCATGAAAACTTTCGTGAGACTTTCATAAAACTGGACTCAGAATATTAGTAGCGCAGCGGAAAACATAAAAATAAAAATAAAAAAGCAATACACAGTGGACACAGCAGGTTTATTTACTTGGTTCCCAACCCCCCAGGGTGAGTACGTCCAAGGCCTATGTACTCGGCGTTGAGTCCACTAATAGTCTCCTTTCTGGAATTTCTGGAGGCGGAGAAACCCGACTTACAGTGCAATATTACAAGCAATAATATGGAAAAATAAATACTGTAATTAATTGCAAACCAAACACAAAGTGTGAAGTTCGGCCGATCTGGACCTCCGAAGTGCCGCGCACATCCTCCTGGAGCCTCCCGGTCGCAGATCCTCGTCTTTAGCACGTTGTCGTCAGTCGGAATGAACAGATTTGAAGTTGGAAAGTATGTTTGAAGCTGAGGGGTCGAAGCCCCTTTTATAGCACTCCTGAGGGCGCCCTGGACGTCGGGGGCGCCCCGGAAGACCCGATCAACTCTTATCCTTGCGCCTACCTCGTCGCTGGTGATAAGATCGTTGACCAGGGCGCCCCGGACCTCCAGGGCACCTTCATGATGGCTTATCTGTGTTTTGGGTTCGAAACTGCAAATAAGCTTTGAACCAAGGCGCCCTGGACGCTCAGGGCGCCCTGCTTGACACCTGTTTTGCCTGCTTCACCTAACTGCTGTTTTTACCTTTGGCTCAGGGCGCCCTGGCTGTTCAGGGCACCCTGGTTGGTGAGGGCACCCTCCTTGATGGGGGCGCCCTCCTTTAAGCCTGCAAGTTGGTGTTTTTGCTTGCTTTGTCTCCGGTTCTTGTTACCTGCAAGATATACAAACACAAAGCATATATACATATAATATTAGGCTTAAGGAGTTGGTTCGGACTTCGGATTTGCACAAAACCCTAGGTCGAACCGGCATGAGTTCCTATCCCCGAGAACTCGCCCTTCACCTACTCCTTTCAGGAGACGATTGCCACCCAGCCCTTCGGGTGGACTTTTGCTTAGCTTCCGATACCTCCGGACCTCGAGACGCCCAAACCCTGACCTGTCTCTACTCCTGTCCTTAGTCATCGCTCAGCTAAGTTACTTAGTCCCTCGGACCAAGACTTCATTTCCTAGCAGTCCTTCGCCAGGTGCCTAGCAGCCCTTCGCTAGGTCTTTGTTACCAAGCGGTCCTTTGCCTGGTGCCTAGCAATCCTTCGCTAGGTCTTCTATACCTAGCAGCCCTTCGCTAGGTGCCTAGCAGCCCTTCGCTAGGTGCCTAGCAGCCCGTCGCTAGGTCTTCTATGCCTAGTAGTCCTTCACTAGGTGCCTAGCAGCCCTTCGCTAGGTCTTAGGGTTACGATACCTAGCAGCCCTTCGCTAGGTGCCTAACATCCCTTCGTTAGGTCTTAAAGTTACAATACCTAGCAGCCCTTCGCTAGGTGCCTAGCAGCCCTTTGCTAGGACTTGGATACCAAGCATCCCTTCGCTTGGTGCCTAGCAGCCCTTCGCTAGGTCTTGTTTCCCTGATAGCCCTTCGTCAGGTGCCCAGCAGCCCTTCGCTAGGACTTGTTCCCCAGACAACCCTTCGTCAGGTGGCTAGCAGCCCTTCGCTAGGACTTATTTTTCTGGCAACCCTTCGCCAGAGCCTAGCAACCCTTCGCTAGGTCTTTTTCGTTCTGGCAGCCCTTCGCCAGAGCCTAGCAGCCCTTCGCTAGGTCTTAGGGTTTCCATGCCTAGCTTAACTAGGACTTTTCTCAGGCTTAAGTTACTTCTCCTTCGCTCCCCTTTGTCTGTTCAACATATTACTGACTTAAGTACATTGTCAAACATTAAAACACATAAAGGAGAACATCATTGATGCAACTTGCACCAACAATCTCCCTCTTTTTGATGTTTGACAATAACTTAAGTTAGATTGGTTTAAGGGGCTAAATTACTATCCTTGGGATAGAAAAACTAAAAGGTATAGGTTTTGGGAGAGTAAAAAATTTTCTAACTGAAAAAAAATTCTAACTTAAGCACTCTCTCCCCCTTTGTCATGCATCAAAACTTGCATCAACAATAAAAAACTTTGAATTTTTGTTTTGAAAATACTTAGTGCAATTTTGTTTTTAAAAAAATTGCATAAATTTGAAAAATGCTCTAGGTTTAAAATATAAGTACTTTGAAAAGATGATTTGTAAGGAGTGCAAGTACTTTTAAAAGATTATTTAAATCCCTTTTTGAAAAAAATATAAGTATATTTTTTGAGAAATTAAGTACTTAACAATACATTTGAAAATATTTTTTTTCAAAATTAAGAATATTGGTTTTGAAAGACATAAGTACTTTTTTTTTTGAAAATATTATACTTGATTGAGTTTCTTTTCCAGTCTGACACCATCCTAGGAAACCTTGTTGACCACAAGGGCATTTCCTAAGTGTCCTGGAAAGTTTTCAAACAAGTAAATATTATTATAAATTTTTAAGAAAAATGATAATATTTCACAAAGTATGTGCTGAAAAACTGTGTGAATTTTGAAGATCTAATATATTACTTAACTTGGTCTATTTTCCAGTCTGACACTATCCTAGGAAACCTTGTTGACCACAAGGACATTTCCTAAGTGTCCTGGGAATTTTCCAACCTAAGTAACTATTATTTCAAAATCATTTCATAAGTCACACAAATTTTAACAAGTGGTATTTTGAAAAACATAGATTTTTAGTATTTTAAAAGCATGTAATTGAATAATTCTTTTAATTTGACCTCCCCCTAAACTTGACTCAGTCCTGGGAAGCTTGTTGACCACAAGTACTCTTCCTTTGAGTCTTAAGGTTTGATTTAAATCAAAGGAATTTTCTAATAATAAAAAATAGTTTAAGACTTGAAAAAAATTTGACTCAGACTCCCCCTAAATCTGACACATCCTAGGAGTCCTTTTTAGATTATGAAGTGGACCTTCCTCTGTGTCTTTAGGGTTTATCAGAATCAAAAGAACAGGTAAACATTTGATTTTTGCAATAGGTAAAATCTTTTTCGAAAAGCCACAAGTGATAACGATTAAACATGATTTTCGAAAAGATATTTTCAAATAATAGTAATGTTTTTAAAGTGCAGTTTGAAAAATAGGAAAAGCACTCCCCCTGCATCAATGCCGTTTGACTCTATCTAAGTGCCCTAAGGAACTTTAGTGCTGTCCTAAGAGGCTTGTGTCTAATTGTGTGAGTCAATCAATTTTTGAAAATAATATACCTTTTTGAAAAATGTGTAATATATATAATCAATCAGACAAGCATGAATTCCATAAAAACATTATTATGTTAAAGCTCTATTTTGAAAAATATATTTTTAGGAAAATATTCTAACAATTTTGAAAAACAATTTTGAAAAATATTTTTCAATTCATTAGTCCTTAACATCTCACCCATTTTAGATGTATCAATACAACAAGCATGATTGCCTTATAGGTGTATTGTGAGATGCTTGAATCATTTTTCATTATTAAATCTAAGATTTAATTGAAATATGTGTTAGATTCGAATTTGACAAAAGATAATTTGAATATTTATTTCAGAAATTGGCTTCCAGGTCTTGGCGAGGCACTAGGCCTTCTTTGGCCATAGCCTTATGGGATCATCCACCCTTTCCTTGACAAAGCCTTTTAATGAAATTTCATTTTCAAATTAAATTAGGTCATTTTCTGGTCTAACTAGCTTGGGTCTTGGATCGGTAGCTTCGGCTGGTTTCACCAGTCTAAAGAGACCAAGTAGACTTGATCTTATTAGAGTTGGGTTCCCCAACGTACTATTATCTCACCTCCTCCCAATACTATGTTGCCAAATTTCAATTATCTTTTTCTTATGACCTTTCTAAATTATGCATAAAAATTAAATATGAATGACATGTCATATATTTTAAAGGAAAATAACAAATACATGGCATGGCAATTATGCATGAGTCAAACAAGTCAAGACATTTTATTTTTGTTTCTAAGAATGTATCAAATTCTCGATTTGATACATATCATGTGAACCTGCGAATATGTCAACCCACTTTGACATATTTGATTTTATTGAATTAATTGTTGCGGTTTGGGTAAGGTTTTAGTTTGGTTCAGGTTTAAGTGATTTAAGATTGGATTTAGTTGAATTAAAATTGAGTTAATTTGAATTTAATTGAATTAAAGTTGAGTTAATTTGAATTTAATAGAAAAGTGAATTAATTTGAATTAATTGAATTAAAGTGAATTTATTGAATTAATTTGAATTAATTGAATTAATTTGAATTTAATTGAATTTAAGTGGATTAATTTGAATTATTTGAATTTAATTGAATTTAATTGAATTTAAGAGGATTAATTTGAATTATTTGAATTTAATTGAATTTAATTGAATTTAAGTGGATTAATTCGAATTATTTGAATTTAATTGAATTTAATTTAAGTGGATTAAATCGAATTTAATTGAATTTAATTGATTTTAAGTGGATTAATTTGAATTATTTGTTGCTTTAATTGAAGTTTAATTGAATTAAATTGATTTAATTAAAGTTAATTTGAATTAAATTGATTTAATTGAAGTTTAATTGAATTAAATTAATTAATTAAAGTTAATTAGATTAATTAAAGTTTAATTGAATTGATTAGTTTAATTGAATTAATTAAGATTTAATTGATTTAATTAAGATTTAATTTGATTAATTAAGATTTAACTGAATTAATTTGATTAATTAAGATTTAATTTGATTAATTAAGATTTAATTGAATTAATTTGATTAATTAAAATTAATTGAATTAATTTGATTAATTAAGGTTTAATTGATTTAATTGAATTAATTAAGATTTATTTAAATTAATTAAGATTTATTGATTTAATTAAGATTTAATTGAATTAATTAAGATTTAATTGATTTAACTGAATTAATTAAGATTTTTTTGAATTAATTAAGATTTAATTAATTTAATTAAGATTTAATTGAATTAATTAAGATTTAATTGATTTAACTGAATTAATTAAGATTTAACTAAGGTTTAATTAACAGTTGTGGGTTTAAATTCATCATTTTCTTTATTTCGAAAATTTCTTCTTCGTTTTTATTTTTCTTTCCAAATTTTTCTATTAATTTTGATTTATTTGATCCTTTGTAATTTTCATTAATTATGGCCCTAATCTTAGAAAATTCCATTTCCTCCTAAAAATCAATATCCTCAAAGTGTGTGGAGTAAAATTGGCCACTAGTTAAGGTTTTATAGTAGTCTTCAGGATTATCTATAATTAAATTATTATCAAGAATAAAATCATTTTTATCCTCAGAATAATTTTCAATAAAATCATGTTTATCCTCAGAATTATCCTTAAGGTTTTCAAATTCAAATTCGGAGTTATCCTTAGGATTAACTTTTTCTGAATTAAAATTGTCAGTAATATTATCAGAATTGATTTTATCAAAATTATTATCAGAATAATTAACAGAATTAATTTTATTAATTTCTGAATTTATATTTTGAATTAAACAATTAATTTCTGATATTTTAGTCATATCTTTATTTTCTAACTTATCATGCAAGAGGCTAATTTTATTATGCAGTAATTCTAATTTATCAGAAAAATTAACTAAATTATCACAAAATATTGCAGGAAAAATTTTCGGAACATAAATTTTCCGTACCTTCGCCGGACACTGGTTTTTGTAGTGTCCGTACTTCTCGCATTTGAAGCATTGTACATGTTCCTTGTTCTTCCGGACTCTTGGCGCTGGTACCTCCTTCGCCACCGGTGGTGTAGACCGAGTCTTACGAGTAGGGCACTGATTTTTATAGTGCCCTCTCTCCCTGCACGTGAAAAAAATAATATGCAATTTAAAATTAGACATTAAAAAAAATTGTACCTGATTCACCCCTGGGCTCCCCCTCAACTCCTGGCATCGTTGCTCCGTCGGCGGTTAGTCCGGTGAAGAGCGGCTCGGCTCTGATACCACTTGTAGGACCGGTGCCGTCGATAGAGGGGGGGGTGAATATCGATCGTGAAAACTTTCGTGAGACTTTCGTAAAACTGGACTCAGAATATTAGTAGCGCAGCGGAAAACATAAAAATAAAAATAAAAAAGCAATACACAGTGGACACAGCAGGTTTATTTACTTGGTTCCCAACCCCCCAGGGTCAGTACGTCCAAGGCCTATGTACTCGGCGTTGAGTCCACTAATAGTCTCCTTTTCGGAATTTCCGGAGGCGGAGAAACCCGACTTACAGTGCAATATTACAAGCAATAATATGGAAAAATAAATACTGTAATTAATTGCAAACCAAACACAAAGTGTGAAGTTCGGCCGATCTGGACCTCCGAAGTGCCGCGCACTTCCTCCTGGAGCCTCCCGGTCATACAGCCTCGTCTTTAGCGCGTTTTCGTCAGTCGGAATGAACAGATTCGAAGTTGGAAAGTATGTTTGAAGCTGAGGGGTCGAAGCCCCTTTTATAGCACTCCTGAGGGCGCCCTGGACGTCGGGGGCGCCCCGGAAGACCCGGTCAACTCTTATCCTTGCGCCTACCTCGTCGCTGGTGATAAGATCATTGACCAGGGCACCCCGGACCTCCAGGGCGCCTTCATGATGGCTTATCTGTGTTTTGGGTTCGAAACTGCAAATACAGCTTTGAACCAAGGCGCCCTGGACGCTCAGGGCGCCCTGCTGGACACTTGTTTTGCCTGCTTCACCTAACTGCTATTTTTACCTTTGGCTCAGGGTGCCCTGGTTGTTCAGGGCACCCTGGTTGGTGAGGGCGCCCTCCTTGATGGGGGCGCCCTCCTTTAAGCCTGCAAGTTGGTGTTTTTCCTTACTTTGTCTCCGGTTCTTGTTACCTGCAAGATATACAAACACAAAGCATATATACATATAATATTAGGCTTAAGGACTTGGTTCGGACTTCGGATTTGTACGAAACCCTAGGTCAAACCGGCACGAGTTCCTATCCCCGAGAACTCGCCCTTCACCTACTCCTTTCAGGAGACGATTGCCACCCAGCCCTTCGGGTGGACTTTTGCTTAGCTTCCGATACCTTCGGACCTCGAGACGCCCAAACCCTGACCCGTCTCTACTCCTGTCCTTAGTCATCGCTCAGCTAAGTTACTTAGTCCCTCGGACCAAGACTTCATTTCCTAGCAGTCCTTCGCCAGGTGCCTAGCAGCCCTTCGCTTGGTCTTTGTTACCAAGCGGTCCTTTGCCTGGTGCCTAGCAATCCTTCGCTAGGTCTTCTATACCTAGCAGCCCTTCGCTAGGTGCCTAGCAGCCCTTCGCTAGGTCTTCTATGCCTAGTAGTCCTTCACTAGGTGCCTAGCAGCCCTTCGCTAAGTCTTAGGGTTATGATACCTAGCAGCCCTTCGCTAGGTGCCTAACATCCCTTCGTTAGGTCTTAAAGTTACAATACCTAGCAGCCCTTCGCTAGGTGCCTAGCAGCCCTTCGCTAGGACTTGGATACCAAGCATCCCTTCGCTTGGTGCCTAGCAGCCCTTCGCTAGGTCTTGTTTCCCTGATAGCCCTTTGTCAGGTGCCCAGCAGCGCTTCGCTAGGACTTGTTCCCCTGACAACCCTTCGTCAGGTGGCTAGCAGCCCTTCGCTAGGACTTATTTTTCTGGCAACCCTTCGCCAGAGCCTAGCAGCCCTTCGCTAGGTCATTTTCGTTCTGGCAGCCCTTCGCCAGAGCCTAGCAGCCCTTCGCTAGGTCTTAGGGTTTCCATGCCTAGCTTAACTAGGACTTTTCTCAGGCTTAGGTTACTTCTCCTTCGCTCCCCTTTGTCTGTTCAACATATTACTGACTTAAGTACATTGTCAAACATTAAAACACATAAAGGAGAACATCATTGATGCAACTTGCACCAACAATCCAGAGTTGTTCTAAGTTCGAGGATGAACTTTTTATAAGGTAGAGAGAATTGTAACACCCAATAATTTTCTGGTATTATTAGGGATTTTTCGAGATTTTGTAGCATTTTTTCGGATTACAAATAAAAAGAAAAAAATAAGGGGTCGAGTGGGATTTGATCCCGCGACCACAAGAGAAGTAAACACTTAAGCGAGTCCAAGTAACCAGCTGGGCTAGGGTATCAAGCACAAAAAAGTTTGAAACGAAATAATATTATAGTTGATTTAACTCATTTCATGAGGAGGTATTTAAACTTCCACTTAAGTTGAGTTAAGACCCCATTAGGGCTTGGAGGAGGCCGCGCAAGCAGGGAGGGAGGCTGCGAAAAATATAGAAGAAAAGGAGAGTTTTCTCCTCCTTCTTCTTCCTCTTGAAGTAGAAAACCTAGGGCTTCTTCCCTAGGGCCAAGGGTGAAGTTTTCTTGCAAAGGAAGAGGAAAAGAACCCTACACTAGGAATTTCGAGATATTTAGTGAGTTTTCTTCAAGAAAAGGGTAAGTAGATCACTCACCTGCAATAGAAGTAGTTTCGCCATGTATTTCTCGTTGTAGAACTATGTTTGCGATCTAAATGCAAGCTTTGAGATTATGGTTTTCTTATTTGTGTGTTTTAAGTTCCTAAAGAATACATGTTTTATCATAGAATATGAATTGGAGTAAGTTTTTATGTATGTGACTTAAGTATGACAAGAGTAAGTTCTTGAAAAGTCCCAAAAATGAGTTTTGGGGTTAAGGGAACGCAAGGTGCTCGATGAAAGTTCCAAGTAAGAAAAGGTAAAGGTTTATGGTGCAAGATTTATGAAAAAGAAAGTTAGCTTGATAAATACAAGCATTATGAGTAAGAAAGTATTTTACCTTTGTAAAATGACATGTACCGGGCAAATGAGAGGCCCACAGAAAGTAAGAAAGAAGATCTAATAGGGTGCGGTGGCTAGCTACCTCGAAACCTATTAGGGATGCGCGCATTGGTACACTGATACCAGGTACAGTGTCAAGGCCTGAGAAAGTTGATTATTATTTTGAAGTATATGAGTATATGTAAGTGTTTTCAGTTTGAGCATATGTTTTGCTATGTATGTTAACATTGTTATGTTACAAGCATGTTAAAGAGCAAGAGCAAGGAAGTAATTGGTTTAAAGTATGGCAATGCATAAGTAGCAAGTCTCAAAAGAAATTATGAGCATGTTAGATTTGCCAATGTTTTAATGCTAGTAAATGTTTTCAAGCATGATTGAGCATGATAAGTATGTGAAAGTTTCCATGTATAAGTATTTCAAAGTGCATGTGTTTTGAAGCAAGCATTCTTTGAAAAGAGCATGTTTATCCCTTATCGTTGGATTTGTGAGTTAGGATTTACTTACTAAGCAATTTGCTTATTAGTTGCATTTCCTTCTATTGCAAACAAAGGTAAAGAAAAAGCATAAGTTAAGGAGGCGAAGGGACTTGCATTGATGTTCAGTGGCGGCGGAACCGTGGAAGAGATCATTGGGCTATGTCTTGTATAACATGTGTTTTGGTGTTTTGAAATGGTAGAATGAATGACTTTGTTTAAACCTTGCATAAAGACAAAGTTTGGTACAAACTCTAGTCTAAAGTTCACACATATTTTGATAGCTTATTTACTTCCGCAAAAGTTCTAATTTCAAGTTTATGAGGTTGTTTTGAATTGCTAAAATGTTTAGAAAACTAGTATAGAGTATAGAAATGGAGTTATGTCTTTGTATGGCTTGAAGGTATATGTTTTGTGGATTGATGGAGATGGTTTTCAGGTCTGAAATGCAGGTTTTCAGGCGTGCCAGTCGACTGGTTCAGAACCAGTCGACTGCCCTATCGAACAGTAGCTTCTGTTCGACGCACCAGGCGACTGCCAAGAGGCCAGTCGACTGGTGCCGCGCCCAGAAACTTTCTGTGACCGATACCAGTCGACTGACTATATAGCAGTCGACTGGTACCATTGAAAAGAAGTGGTATAGAGCAGCTGGTTAGTGCTTTAGTGTTACAACTAGGAGGTCTAGGGGTCAAATCCTAGCAAAGCAAATAAAATGAAAGTTGGTGTGTTTTTTTTTTGAAAAAAAAAGAGAAGGAAGAAAAAAAAAATTTTTAGAGCAAGTTAAGGGAAGTCAAGTAGTAGTAACCTAAGGCTAAGAATAAGGTAAAGTTAAGGTTAAGTAAATATGGCACCCGCTTTAAGGAAAAGAAGTTAAGGAAGGCGGGCCGTCAGAGATCTAGCGAGTGAAGCTGTGCAATAAGCCCTAGTCGCAGATTGGGCACGAAGACCTGATACAGAGGATTGGGCAAAAGTCCAACCGGAGGAGCCGGTTGGCAAAAAGGTAAACTCTCCTGAGTCGAGTAGGTGGGGATGCGTTCCTCGTAGGAGAGAACACTAGGCAATGGTTCAACCTAGGGTTCCATTTCGGAAGCCCAAAGTCAGAACCAAGACAGCTCAAGCTGTTAACTGTGCTTAAACTTTTATTATTTATGTATTATTTATGTTTTGGAACTAACCCTGGTTGTAGGAATAAAGAGTGATGCTTTCTGCTCCCAGGCGCCTGAATGGAGTCAGGTGCCTGTTTGAACAGGCGCCTGTATGGTGACAAGCGCCCCAGACAAGGGTTCTTCCAAGCACACTCGAAGCAAGCCTCCACATCAACATCTGAGGCGCCTGTGTTGATACAGGCACCCCAGTCAGCTTAGGCACCCTTGTTGATGGGATAAGTGCTGGCCAAGTCTCCAGATAGAGATTCGAGTAGGGAAGGCCATGTGCCAGGCGCCCCATTCCGTTGGAACTCGGATGGCTAGAGAGGGGGGGTGAATATAGCTAGACACAAACTTGTTTCGCGTTAGGGGTTCTCTGCACTTCACAATTAGTAGCACAGCAGCGGAAACAATAGAAACAGAGTAGTGCAGAAATGCAGAAAACAAAACAAACTAAAACAACTAGCAAGATCGCTAACAAGGAGGGATTACAAGGTTCGGGGATAACCTGCCCCTACTCCTTGGCGTGCCCTTAAGGTGGGCGATCCCTTGATCGTCGGCAGATCAAGCCCCGGTGAACACCCGATAAAATGCAACCTCCTTCTCGGTGGACTAACCTCTCCACAACGTTTCAACAAAGATGAAGTATTAAGCACAATGAAACGCAAGAAAGATCTTACTTAGCACTTAGCACAGGCAAGAACACAAGCAGCGCTTCCCCGAGCTCCACCCAATGACGATCTCACGCAAGAACACCCTTCTTCGTGTCTTCTCGCTGTTGGACTCCCAAGCCTCTTGTTTCTTCCTCCAAGCGCTCAAGTAAGGGATGGTTGCTTCACATATTACAGTTGCGTGCTCAAGATGATGGAACTTCAGAACGCACAAGCAAAGTGTGGAGAATACAATCGCGCAGCAAGAACGCAAGCCAGAAGTTGCTTCAACGAACTCTCTTTTGCACTTCTCCGCTACGCTCCTTTTGTTTCTCCACTGAACCCAGGTGACACCATCTCACTGCAGCCTCCAGCTGCTCACCTGCCAATGCTAGCTACCACTGAGCTCTCCCTGGACACCCTGAGCTTCCCTCAGCCAACCTCCAGTTAGCAGCTCCAGTCTGCAGCTCCAGCCGTTGCATCCTAAGATGACAAAGGGACAAACCTGCTCCAAGGAAAGGCCTCCATTGTAACGACCCGGAAAAATCTCTTAATATTTCATTAAAATATTGAGCATGTCTAGATAATTTTCCGAGGGACCTAGAGATATTAACACGAATTTTTACCTAGAAATCCATGATTTTTCCATGTAAATTGGAGAAATAGGCACTAATGGGCCTTATATGGGCTTTCTAGTACCATGATTATTGGTGAATTTTAGGTAAAAATTTATAGAAATATAAAGAGATTTTAATAAAAAATATTAACATAATTATGGGGAAATTTTTAAGGGATTTTCAAAAATACTAGGAAAATAAAATAAAAATAAGTGGGAAAAAAATTGTGCATACACCAAGGATTGAACCTTGGACCTCTTGTACAACCATGCATGCTCTAACCAATTCACCTAGCAAGGGAGTGCTATGAGGAAATGAATTGGATTATGGTTAAAGCTTGGGGGAAAATGAAGAGACACCATGACTCTTCACTTACCATCCTTGATGAGTTATAAAGAGGGGCATGGGGGGTTACTTCTCTTCTTCCATCAAGTCACTTTTCTTCCTCCCTCCTTCTCATTCTAGCCGAACACTTCAAAGGGAGATCTCCCTTGGAAAAAGTTCCACCAAGGCTTCATCTCCAAGATCTAAGGTTTTCACAAGAGTACAAGGGCTAAGGGTGGTCAAGAGGCAACAAGATTTCCATCCTTCTCTCAAATCTAAGGTTTATAATCAAGATCAACCAAGGTAAGACTCCCTCACCTGTGGTATAATAGTTCCATTATGATTTTTAGCATGATATTGTTGGATCGGGTTGGTCCGGCTAGAGGGGGGTGAATAGACGGTTAAGAAATAAAACAAGAGGGCACTCGTCTTTAAGAAAAACTTGGTTGCAACTTGGTCGTTGCTTCCAAGACGGTTAACGCTCAATCAGAAAATCTCCTTGTGGCGGAGAAGCCTTACAACTGAAGCACACTTAGACTTAAAGAAATTACAGAAAGAATTGAATTGATTGCTAAAGCAAACCTCTAAGTCTATTTATAGCCTAAGAGAATAAATCTGGATGGTTGATTGTTGATCACTTTTCTCTTGGTCGTTGATCCATGGATGTAATCTGGATGGTTGATCTTGGATGGGATTAATCTGTATCCATTGGATTTGATTAAAGGATAATGTAATATTATCCTTTAAGGTTTAATTATTTTAATTAAAACTTTATCTTCCCCCTTGCTCGAGATGATTGTTGTATCCATCTCGCTGTTGTAATCTATAAGTAGCAATATCGCCAATATATATTTGCTAATGCCCTTCATCCCAGTTGGTAAGTTGATTTGTGTATTTGGTGGAGGACTTGGGTTCGATCCTTCCTTGGCATCAAAACTTTGTTTTTTTTTCTTTTGGGCGAATTTTCTCATTTCTTTTGGGCGCTTGGACTAGTCTTTTTGATTCTTCGTCTTCTGGGTGATTTCCGGCCAACCGAAGTTAGGCTCACCCGAACCCAACTCCGGCCTTTCGCCCCTCGAACATGCTTCCGCCAGGCTTCTCGTCCCTCGGACATCGCGCACGTCCTTCTCGTTCCACCGGCGTACTCTTCCGAAACTTCCGCGTCCCTCGGATTGCACCGAGCCCGTCGGCTCGCTTTCCCGCGCAATCCTTCTCGTCCGCCACGTCTTACGCTTGACTTCCTCCGTACCTAAGCTCCTGCACACTTAGCAGAGGGATCAGTAAACCAACAGGACCCGACTAACTTGGTGGATCACATCAAAACTAACCGGGGCACCATCAATCTCCCCCTTTTTGATGTGTATCAATCCAAGTTCAATTAGGGTTAAACCAAAAAATAAGAAATTTAGTAAAACTAAATTAATCAGTTAAGCATGCGAAAAAATATTGACATGCAAAACTATCATCTCCCCCTGAACTTCAGGCTACTCTCCCCCTTTGATCACAGCAAAAATAGGGAAAGAAACTAAGGAAAGGAAAAATATTAATATCAAACACCTTTTGATTTAGTAATTCAAAATTTAATTTTTAAAATTCTAAAATTGACTTATAAAATTTAAAAAATTTGACAGATTCAACATCTGATGTAAAGATTCTAAAAATTTGGATCTAGTCAAAATATCCTTCTATTGATTTTTTTTTAAAATAAAAATTTGATTTTAGTAAAATATTTATAGAAAATTGAAATATCAATTAAAAAATCTGAAATATTTTGTATACAACGATGATAGGTATATGGGGTTGTAAAAAAATTTTTAATCTTAAATTCGATCAACAAGTCTAAAAATAAATTAAAACCCAATAGAATAGAATTTTTGAAGAAAAAATATTTAAAAATTCAAAATTGCTTCAAATATTCGAATAAAATTTTTATTAAATTCTTTTAATTATATCTAAATCATGGAAAAATCAGATCTGAGAAAATAACTTTGTTTTCTATTTTTAATATTTAAGATTCGAATTTTGAACATAAAATCATGAAAATTCGAAACGTGTTAAAAAAATTTGAAAAAAATTCTTCATATATAGACAACAAGATTATGCATTTGGAAAAGTTAGAGATACAATTTTTATTTAGTAACAATTAATCAAACTAAATTTCCTAATATAAAAAAAATATCAGATAATTAAGCGCATATGTAATAGAAAGAAAAATAATCAACTTAAAATAGACTTTGGAACCCAAAATAAGTTCATATCTACAGGGTTAATTAAAAATCTAGGAGGAATATAGTTCTTGGTCACTTTTCTAAGTTGACCCCTGTGATTTTTAACATACCAATTCAGATTTTCAGGATAAAAATTCTTTTTAGTTCTTAAACATACAATATCAATTTCTAATTTTTCTACTAAATTTTTTAAATTTTCATTCTCTATTTTCAGTTGGTCAGATAGATCAGATGAGCATGAAGTGACTAATTTTTCTTTTAATTCAGAGTTTGTTATTTCTAATTTATTCATCGACTTTAGCATAGATTTTAGTATAGAGTAAATTCGAGCAGGTGGAAGTAGGCATACCTCACTTACCGGGTCAGTTTCGAAGTTAGGGATTTCCCCCGCATTGCTACTTTCTTCCGAGGTACTTTCTTCATCTTCATCATGGTGACTTGCCATCAGTGCAAGTCCAACGAATTCTTCGGCTTCCGATTCATCTGACGAAGTCTCGTCCCAGGTAGCTTTTAGTGCCTTTTTCTTCTTTGGCTGGTTCTTGAGTTTGGGGCACTGATCTTTCAGGTGTCCCTCCTCGTTGCAGTTGTAACATCGGATCATGCGTTTCTTCTTTCTCTGCACCTTTTTAGAGCGATTAGTATTAATGAATTTATACAACTTTCTTACCGCTAGTGCAGTTTCTTCATCGTCTGCTGAAGATTCTTCGTCGAGTTGGATCTTCCTTGTGTTCAGTGCGACATTGTCTGATTTTCTATACTTTTCTACAAAACGAGATTCATGAAGTTCTAGAATAGAAAATAACTGTTCTAACGTACTTACCTCTAAATCTTTTGAAATATAATATGCGTCGATTATAGAGGTCCATTCCGGGGTTCTCGGAAATGCATTTAGCGCATACCTTTGTGCATCGCGGTTGGTCACTGTTTCCCCGAGATTTTTGAGGCTTGTGATTAGTTCTTTTACCTTAGCATGCAATCTCACAACAGATTCTCCATTTTCTATCCGGAGATTTGTTAGTCGGTTTCGAAGAACATCTCGTCGCGCCAGCTTTGCCTCCGAGGTGCCTTCGTGCAGTTCGAGAAACTTTTCCCAAAGTTCCTTCGCCGATTCGTACTTACCGATCCGGTTGACATCTTGCTCTGGGAGGACGGTCAGCAGATGGAATTCTGCCTTTTCGTTGGCAACTGCGTCTACTTGCTCCTTCTTATTCCAGGAGTCAGGATCCTTGATCTTTCCTTCATTATCTTTTGGAGCTGCATAGCCATTTTTCATAATAATTAATAACTCATAATCAGAACAAAAAATACCTGCATCTTCCGTTTCCATGCCGTGAACTCCCCCTCAAACTTAGGCGGGTATATCACTGGTCCAACCATCTTCTTGAGATTTGCTGCAGTTGGCGGTTAGTCCTTCTGCGACAACCTGGCTCTACTACCACTTGTAGGATCGGGTTGGTCCGGCTAGAGGGGGGTGAATAGACGGTTAAGAAATAAAACAAGAGGGCACTCGTCTTTAAGAAAAACTTGGTTGCAACTTGGTCGTTGCTTCCAAGACGGTTAACGCTCAATCAGAAAATCTCCTTGTGGCGGAGAAGCCTTACAACTGAAGCACACTTAGACTTAAAGAAATTACAGAAAGAATTGAATTAATTGCTAAAGCAAACCTCTAAGTCTATTTATATCCTAAGAGAATAAATCTGGATGGTTGATTGTTGATCACTTTTCTCTTGGTCGTTGATCCATGGATGTAATCTGGATGGTTGATCTTGGATGCGATTAAACTGCATCCATTGGATTTGATTAATGGATAATGTAATATTATCCTTTAAGTTTTAATTATTTTAATTAAAACTTTATCTTCCCCCTTGCTCAAGATGATTGTTGTATCCATCTCGCTGTTGTAATCTATAAGTAGCAATATCGCCAATATATATTTGCTAATGCCCTTCATCCCAGTTGGTAAGTTGATTTGTGTATTTGGTGGAGGACTTGGGTTCGATCCTTCCTTGGCATCAAAACTTTGTTTTTTTTCTTTTGGGCGAATTTTCTCATTTCTTTCATTTCTTTTGGGCGCTTGGACTAGTCTTTTTGATTCTTCGTCTTCTGGGTGATTTCCGGCAAACCGAAGTTAGGCTCACCCGAACCCGACTCCAGCCTTTCGCCCCTCGAACGTGCTTCTGCCAGGCTTCTCGTCCCTCGGACGTCGCGCACGTCCTTCTCGTTCCACCGGCGTACTCTTCCGTAGCTTCCGCGTCCCTCGGATTGCACCGAGCCCGTCGGCTCGCTTTCCCGCGCAATCCTTCTCGTCCACCACGTCTTACGCTCGACTTCCTCCGTACCTAAGCTCCTGCACACTTAGCAGGGGGATCAGTAAACCAACAGGACCCAACTAACTTGGTGGATCACATCAAAACTAACCGGGGCACCAACAGATATAAAGTTGGTTTTGGGATTTATATTGAAGAAACCATGAGGTGTGACCCTATGACTTTCGGCCCTTAGGGTTTTTGGGTCCAAAATGATGTTAAAAATATTTCTCATGCTTTCTAATATTTTTCCATGATGAATATAAGTTGAAATGAGATTTGGAGAAATTTTGGGGTACCCTAGGACCTCCTAGGGTTTCGGCCAACCTCAAGAACCCATGGGAGGGGTTGGGTCTAAAACTTCAAGTATGTGTTTTATGTATTATCATGCTATAAGGGAGATTGAGGGTGACTTATGTGAATTTTCACAAGGTCTTGTGACCCTTGTAAGTTTCGACCAAGAAGGGTCTAGGGCAAAAAGGTTAGGACTTCCCTCAAGCAAGGGTCCTAATGGCCCTATGGTAGGGTATGGTTGGTGTTTAATGTTTGATTGGGGTTTTTATGGAATTTTTCCATGTACTCATGGACTTAGAGGGTTTCGGCCAGCCTTATGGAGAGGGACTAAAGGTTAGGGTTAGCCCTAACTATGAGCCCTAATGGCTCCCCATTGTCTTATAAGTAATGTATGGTTGGTTCTTTACCTTATGCTATCTTACATGTTAATTGAATGATGGAGCCCTTCCCTATAGGTTTCGGCCAAGCAAAGGAATTTAGGGTTTGGATGGAGTTAGGGTTTGAAGAATGATGATTTATGCGTTATTATGAAGTATATATATATATATGTATCAAGGTTCAAGCATATGGTAGAAATTAAGTTACCTACAGCCCTAACCTTAAGCACCATGTTTTATGTTTGTATGTTTATGATTGGATGCCATGCTTAATAGGGTTTATTTATGAATGTCTTATGTCCTATGCCATGTACTTTGATGAAA
The DNA here is from genome assembly GCA_024364735.1 of Boesenbergia rotunda. Classification (NCBI taxonomy): domain Eukaryota; kingdom Viridiplantae; phylum Streptophyta; class Magnoliopsida; order Zingiberales; family Zingiberaceae; genus Boesenbergia; species Boesenbergia rotunda. Next base: position 20,474 of record JAGFNQ010006348.1, read on the forward strand.
GATGGCATGTTTATGGAAGTCCTACCCATGCATTCTTGAGATAAATATCATGCTTATGTATGAAGTGCAATGTTTACCTTATGCAATCATGATCATGCAAGTTCTATGGATTAGGATAAATGTCTATGCAAACATGTCATGTTCAATGGATGTAATGCAATGTTTATTGGTGCAGGAAGCACCATATCGAGCCTTGTTTTAATATTGGCAAAGGATTCAATGTTAAGGTTGTTTGTGATCTAACAATATTCACTGAGTGTGCAGGAAAAGTCCTAGCGAAGGGCTGCTAGGCACCTGGCGAAGGGCTGNAGTCTCGTCCCAGGTAGCTTTCAGTGCCTTTTTCTTCTTTGGCTGATTCTTGAGTTTGGGGCACTGATCTTTCAGGTGTCCCTCCTCGTTGCAGTTGTAACATCGGATCGTACGTTTCTTCTTTCTCTGCACCTTTTTAGAGCGATTAGTATTAATGAATTTATACAACTTTCTTACCGCTAGTGCTGTTTCTTCATCGTCTGCTGAAGATTCTTCGTCGAGTTGGATCTTCCTTGTGTTCAGTGCGACGTTGTCTGCTTTTCTGTTCTTTTCTACAAAATGAGATTCATGAAGTTCTAGAATAGAAAATAACTGTTCTAACGTACTTACCTCTAAATCTTTTGAAATATAATATGCGTCAATTATCGAGGTCCATTCCGGGGTTCTCGGAAATGCGTTTAGCGCATACCTTTGTGCATCGCGGTTGGTCACCGTTTCTCCGAGATTTTCGAGGCTTGTGATTAGTTCTTTTACCTTAGCATGCAATCTCGCCACAGATTCTCCATTTTCTATCCGGAGATTTGTTAGTCGGTTTCGAAGAACATCTCGTTGCGCCAGCTTTGCCTCCGAGGTGCCTTCGTGCAGTTCGAGAAACTTTTCCCAAAGTTCTTCGCCGATTCGTACTTACCGATCCGGTTGACATCTTGCTCTGGGAGGACGGTCAGCAGATGGAATTCTGCCTTTCCGTTAGCAACTGCGTCTACTTGCTCTTTCTTATTCCAGGAGTCAGGATCCTTGATCTTTCCTTCATTATCTTTTGGAGCTGCATAGCCATTTTTCATAATAATTAATAACTCATAATCTGTAACAAAAAATACCTGCATCTTCCGTTTCCATGCCGTGAACTCCCCCTCAAACTTAGGCGGGTATATCACTGGTCCAACCATCTTCTTGAGATTTGCTGCAGTTGGCGGTTAGTCCTTCTGCGGCAACCTGGCTCTGATACCAATTGAAGGATCGGGTTGGTCCGGCTAGAGGGGGGTGAATTGACGGTTAAGAAATAAAACAAGAGGACACTCGTCTTTAAGAAAAACTTGGTTGCAACTTGGTCGTTGCTTCCAAGACGGTTAACGCTCAATCAGAAAATCTCCTTGTGGCGGAGAAGCCTTACAACTGAAGCACACTTAGACTTAAAGAAATTACAGAAAGAATTGCATTTGAATCTAAATCTCTAAGCCTATTTATAGGTTGAGTGATATGATCTTGATCGTTGATACAAGATTGAGTTGGATCTTGATCGTAGATCTAAGATTATCTCAACCAAATTTTGAACTCTAATTAAAAGAGAAACATTTATCTCTTTTAATCGGCTCTTCAACGTTTCGATTATTCTGAAGATAAGTTTTGACTTTTGATCACGTGTGAAGCTTTAACAAGCTTTGATTAAAAGCTTTTAAAAAAAACTCTAATCGGCTTTTAATTAATAGCTTTAACAAGCTTTAATTAAAAGCTTTAAAACGTTTTAATAAAAGCTATAATCAGCTTTTAATTAAAAGCTTTAATAAAAGCTATAATCGGCTTTTAATTAAAAGCTTTAATTAAAAGATTAAATTAAAAGCTTTTATAAAAGACGTTCGTAAGTAGATCTTCTAGGTGATTTCTGACCAACTGGAATTAGGCTCACCCGAACCCGACTCCAGCCTTTCGCCCCTCGAGCGTCCTTTCTCTCGGCTTCTCGTCCCTCGGACACCGCGCACGTCCTTCTCGTTCCACCGGCGTACTCTTCCGCAGCTTCCGCGTCCCTCGGATTGCACCGAGCCCGTCGGCTCGCTTTCTCGCGCAATTCTTCTCGTCCGCCACGTCTCACGCTCGACTTCCTCCGTACCTAAGCTCCTGCACACTTAGCAGAGGGATCAGTAAACCAACAGGACCCAACTAACTTGGTGGATCACATCAAAACTAACCGGGGCACCAACAGTTTCAACAGATGATGCAGCAACAACAAGCTCAACAACAACAAATACAACAAGTTCTACAACAACAACAACAACACAATCAAAACGTTGAGAGGCAAATAGGGCAATTGGCTAGTGGGATCAATCAGAATCGAGCTCAAGGATCAAGTCAACTCCCTTCCCAAACTGTTCCTAATCCTAAAGGAAATGTGAGTGCTATTTATTTGAGGAGTGGGAAGATCACTTCATCTCCAAAGAATCCAAGAGCTGATTTTTCAGAAAACCGAACAGCAACTGCGATTCCAGCTCAGAACAATCATCTTGAGACTATTCTGTGGAGAGGTTTCTCCACCGAGAAGGAGGCTGTGATATCCGAATTTCCGGGACTTGATCTGCCGACGATTAAGGGATCGCCCCACCTTACAGGCACGCCAAGGAGTAGGGGCAAGTTATCCCTGAACCTTGTACATCTTTGAGTTAGCGTCGGTTTGCTCTGTCTCTTTGTATTTGTCTTTCTGTGTTTGTTTCCGCTGCTAACCCTAATCGCAGAAAGTTCAAAGAAACGATAGTTTTGTATGTCTGGCTATTCACACCCCCTCTCTAGCCATCCAAGGTCCAACACTCGGCCCCTTCCCCCCCGCTTTCTACAAAGGTCGAGACAACGAGGTTGATTCAGTTTTGGACGAGGCGTATGCATTCAGCCTGACGCACAGGCCGCGTCTGGATAAAGGGAATGCCCCAGCCGACTCATCTCTGGCCACCCTAGCACGCAACCCCTTCTCTTCACAGATCCTAGAAGACCCAGTTCCTAAGTATCTCCGGTTCTTCACCATACCCCAGTATGCTGGAACCACCGACCCGGAGGAGCACTTGATGAAGTTTGAGAGTGCATCCCTACTGCATCAGTATCCCGAAGGCGTGAAATGCTGAGCCTTCCTGACGACGCTCTCGGGACCCGCTCAACGATGGTTTGACCGACTCCCCAACGGGTCGGTGTCAAGCTTTGAGGAGCTTAGGAGGATATTCGTCTAACACTTCGCCAGCAGTCAGAGGCACCACAAGACGAGCCTCAACCTGTTCGCCCTGAAACAGGGCCCGAAGGAATCCCTCCGGGCCTAGATCAAGAGATTCAATGGAGTGACACTGGACGTGCCGACTGCCACACCCGAGGTGCTGATCAGCGCCTTCTCCCAAGGACTACAAGAGGGAGACATTTTCGCTTGCTGATCCGAAAGTCGACGAAGGATTTTGACAGTCTGCAAGGGAAGGTTGTCAAGTATATCAACGTGGAAGAGGCGCAGGCCACTCGGAAGAAGGAATCGGTCAGCACACCAACCCCAAACCTCGCTCAAAATAGTCGGTCCCCGAGCGGACCCATCCACAACCCCAGGGGAGCAATCGATCGGGTGGGAATGGAGCGGCGGCACGTGCAGCAAGTGGCCCAGGGGTGCTTGCCGACCCGTTGGAGACCCTATTGCGTGTTTCACCAAAGCCACACTCACGACACGGAGGAGTGCCGACATGCCAAGAGAGGTCAGACTCCTGCCACCTGAGGACGGGGGTGCCACGCATCTCCAGGGCGCGGCCCAGGTCGGGGAGGGCAGACCGCCGCCCAAGCAGCCGAGGAGCCCAGAAGGAATCCCCCGATGGCTCGTAATTTGTTTCCGCAAGAGGACCAAGCCGAGGCTGACGAAATGGATGAGGAGCAGGTCAACTGGCAGAATGTCGTCCGGGGAGGAGTGCACGTGATCTCGGGCGAGCCTACCGGGGGAGATTCCAATCGAGCTTGGAAGACACAGGTGCATCGACTGGAGATTCACCAGGTCGGCACGAGCGTCGCTCAAGCACAAGGGTCCTAGATCAGTTTCGGGCTGCAAGATTTACATGGATTGGAAGTCCCGCACGATGACACCCTGGTCATCACAGTTGTCATCGCCAACTACCAGGTCCACTGAATCATAGTGGACACGGGCAGCTCGGTCAACATACTCTACAAGAAGGCCTTTGACCAGCTGCAAATCGAGTCATCCCAACTGGAGTTGGTGGCCACCCCGCTATTCAGATTCATGGGGAATTAGGTGCAGCTGATTGGGCAAATTTGGCTGACCATCTCCTTAGGGGAGGAACCCCTGAAGCGAACAGATGGTCCACTTTTCTGATAGTGGACGCTCCCTCATCTTACAACGCGATCCTTGGTCGACCAGCCCTCAACGAGTTCTGGGCCGTCACCTCGATCTTCTACCTCAAGACCAAATTCCCGGTCGGAGATAAGGTTGGGGAGGTTAGGGGAGATCAAAGGGTGACCCAACGATGCTATGTGGATGATGTCCGGGTTGAGAGTCAGAAGGCCCAACACCCTTTCCCTAGCTGTAATATGGTGCAAGCCTCTCCTTGGGCCGAGCTGCATGAAGACAAGGAGGAGGTTCAGTTGCTGCTTGACCGAGTATAGTGTTGATGCAGTCTGACCTGATTGTTGTTTTGATGTTGATACCGATTTAAGTATGGTTGAGTGAGAATTGAGATCAGATCGTTAAGTTCGGATTAAGTGTACTGGTCAGAGAGGGCTCGGTAGCTCGTTCTCTGGACCGAGATGAGTCGGAGAGGGCTCGGTAGCTCGTTCTCCAGACTCTGGTCGGAGAGAGCTCGGTAGCTCATTCTCTGGACCGGGATGAGTCAGAGAGGGCTCGGTAGCTCGTTCTCCGGATTTTGGTTAGAGAGGGCTCGGTAGCTCGTTCTCTGGACCGGGATAAGTCGGAGAGGGCTTGGTAGCTCATTCTCTGGACTTAGGTCAGAGAGGGCTCGGTAGCTCATTCTCTGGACTGGGTTGAGTCGAAGAGGGCTCGGCAACTCATTCTCTGGACCGGGATGAGTCGGAGAGGGCTCGGTAGCTTGTTCTCCGGACCCGACTGAGTCCGAGAGGGTTGATAACCATTTCAATCGTGTCACGGTTTCAAATACAATTAAAGTATCGAACTCCTCTAAACTAATGTAGCATAGAGTAACTCGAGTCGTCTCCCAACGAATGTAGTCAGTGCATGATAATTCTCAGAATCGTATTTTATTGCTTTTGGATTTTGGATATGAAACTGGGTTTCGGATTTGGGAGCTATGACTACGAAATGAATAGCAGAGCAAGTATGAAATCTAGTTCTAATTAAGGAAAGACAATGCAGGTAAGGAAATCTACTTTACCCTAACTACAATTGCAGCAAAGGAAAGACAATTTGAAAGAAGCATTCAAGAAATAAAGCATCAATGAAACCTAGACATGAAGCAAAACCTACAGTATTAAAGAAATCTAATTTGACCTAACTTAATTGCATGAAATGAAAGACAAGAACATAAAGCAATTGAAAGAAACAAGATAAGCAATTGAAAGAGACAAGATAAGCAAGAACTTAAGCAAAACAAGAGACATGAAATTAAACCTATCTATAGAAACATTTTGTCGAACAACTTACGAGCATGAATTAAAATGACAAAGGTACGTGCCATTCGAAAATACAAGAGATCAAACTTGATACAAATATCAACAACCACATTCGACAATCACAGGCAACACAATTGCAACTCAAAATTAATGAAACTAATCAACAACTTAAACCCAATCCGATGAAGAAGCTGCTGGAAGTAATTTGTGAAGGAATGTGGCTGCCGGATACTGGATCTGATGAAGAAGAAGTTGAAGGAACTGATTTGCTGTAAATTGGAGAAAAAGTGCTGCTAAATCTGATGAAGGAGAACTGTTATAAATGTTGTGAAGAATTTGAAGCTACTGCTGGATCGAGCTGTGAAGAAGTGCTGGAAACAAACTGCTGGAATTGAAATTGTTGAAATGAAATTGGAATAATGGAAAGCTACTGGTGCTGTGAAGGAATTGAATTGCTGTGAAGGAATGCTATTGAAGAACTGCTGGAAATGGAATTGCTGTGAAATCTGCTGGGAAATGGATTTGAAGCTACTGAATCTGACGAGCTGTGAAAGAAAAAAACTACTGAAAACGAATTGCAAGGAAAGAAAACGCTGAAGAAAAACTTGATAAAGAAAAACAAAGCTGTAAAGGAATTTGGTCGGCGACGGTGAGGTGGATGAAAGCCTTGATCGAGCGGGAACCCCTCAACTCGAGAGAAAGCTGCGGTGGAGTTGACTAGGGTTCGGAACCCCCAGAGCCCTAGCTCGTCCGGCCGGCGGCGATGAAGGGGATGGAATACCGCCGGCGGTGAAGGTAGAGAAGACGGGTTGAGTCGGGAACCCCTCAAACTCAGCCGCTCTCCCTGATCGCCCTCGTGTGGAGAAGATGGAGTCGAGAGGATGCCCTAGCTGTGTGTCATCTGCCCTCTTTTGTTGTCTCGGCTTCAGCGGCTGGGTCAGCCAAACCGCAGCTCAGCTTGAGTTCAGTCCAGTCAAGCCACAACTCAGCTTGAGTTCAGTCCAGTCAAGCCAAGTAGTTCCCTTGAGTTCAGCCCAAACAGACCAAGCAGTTCGGTTCAGTCCTCTTGGTTCGGCACAGCTTGGATTCAGCCAGCTTGGGTTCGGTCCAGTCAGCCAATGTCTTGGTTCGGTCCAGTCACTGCTCAGCCATATGATGATGGAAGCAACGGACGACTTAGATCAATTTGGCTTCATCCAACGGTCGAATCTCTTCAGATCTGAACCAAACTCCACAGATCCCAATCAATGGTGCTGATCTACCTGTTCCCAGGTCGGATTAACCAGATCGGTGGCGGATGGTGCAGATCTTCCCTTTTCTTAAATGGATGGTCTAGAACATCTTGAGCTTGATCTAACGGTCAGATTACTTCTGATTTAGCTGAAATTTTCAGATCTTGATCTATGGTCATGATTGACTCTATCTTGAACTTGGATCGACCAGAAGTTGACCGATGGCTCAGATCTAGCCGTTCTCTGGAATGGGCGGCTCTTATTAATCTAATGCTTGATCCCTTTGATCTGGATCCAATGCTGACTCAAGTCTGACCCGATTTGATCTAGGTTCATGATCATTTGAAGCCTACAAAATGATATTCAAATTTAGTGCCAAAAATATCACAAATATACAAAGATTTGAATTAAAATCCAAAATAGGGGAAATACATGAAACCTAATACAATTGCAAACTTAAACATATGAAATGTAGATCGAACATGGATTTTCGAGCCTAAAACAATCAATAAAATGGTGGTTATCAACTCCCCCACACTTAATTCTTGCACGTCTCGGGCATGTAAACAAAACTAAAAGAGAACAACATATCTCCCAAACATTACATCCCCTATCAATACTTGAGGAATAATGAAAGAAAATTACTTAAGATCATCAAGTTTCAAGAATCCATGTATTTATGGTTCCAAATCTCACATAAGTCAAAAATATGGTAATTTCATCAACTTGAATAAACTAAGCATGACAAAAACCTCACAAAATGGATATATGCACTGATACTCACAAAAATAATAAATATGGAAGTGGAGTTCTCTCAGAACATTCATGACATTGCACTACCATATGCTTGCTTATCTTCTACTTCTCCACTACTATAACATAAGTACACAAATCAAGAGGGCTTTTCAATGAATAATAATGAAACCAAGTGCTACAAGAAAACAAGAATGGTAGATAACAAAGAAGATCATAGAGAGCATGAAAGAAGATCAAAGAGAATCAAAAAGAATATGAGAGCATTGGGGTAATTAACATGATGTATACAATCAAACGATATGCCAAAATAAGAACTCACCCAAACATCCAACATTCAAAATTCTCCTTGCACATTCTCAATGTACTACACATCAACCACTTACAACATCTTTCAAAATGCATGTAATGATTAACAACATAACTCTTGAATTTCTCTAAACAATAATATCAAAAGAGTACACATCAAGAAAATATTCTTTTTTGTCCATCACTAACAAAAATCTCGAATGCTTGAGAATTTTTTTTTCACTCACTTTAATTTCTCATTCTTTTCTTTTCCGGGTTTTTTTTAACTTCTGTTTTGTTTTTTTTTCTTTTTTTTTCAGAGAGACTTTTTTTTTCACAGAGAGATTTTTTTTAATCTCAACAAGCATTCGTCCATACACACTTGTCTCCCCCCCCCCCCCCCCCCCCCCACTTAAAACTTGAGCGTCTTGCGAAATCTACTAAATATGTAACAAAGCATGATACATCTCAAACTTACAATAATAGAGGCTAATAATAGACAAATAAAAATGTACTCATCATGCAATCACCCCATGCTTTCATCGAATGCTCAAGGAAAGAATAAGCTAACAAAGATATGGCAGTGAGAATGTAATGACAATGAAAATATCTGACAAAGGAAAGACAATGAAATATGAAAGCAATAGGTGAAATGCTCAGTAGTAACAATAACAAAGGAGAGGAAAACTAAGAGTTCAACAAGAAAGATTGCCTCCATCATATTCATGTAAGCTTATGCTATTGTAATTTCAAAAAGAATCAAAACAAGTTCTAGAGTGTCAAGTATCATAAATGCTATCACACATAAGAGGATTAAGGATAGGCATGGCAATATCCTCACTAGGTGAACAATAAAATGTCATGCTTAATCTAACAAGATAGAGTCCCTTACCACAACAAATGACTAAATGCAATCAATGTCCCCAAGCATACCAAGGAAACCAAAACTCAATAGTCAGACTTAACCATCTTTTATGATTCTCAAATCATAATAAAGGAACATGTAGGGAGATACAACTAGAAGTCAAACAAGGTTTATTCAAGACCAAACAAAATGCAGAATGAGGAAGCAAAACATGAATGCAAAGTATAAAAGCAAGCAAACATGCAAGCATAAACATAAAGAAAAATACGACAAGGAAAGAAAAGGAACGTGTTGGTGCAAGTTGCATCAATGATGTTCTTCTTTAAGTGTTTTAATGTTTGACAATATACTTAAGTCAGTGATATAATTGAACAGACAAAGGGGAGCAAAGGAGAAGTAACCTAAGTTGAAGAAATGTCCTAGTTAAGCTAGGTATTGAAACCCTAAGACCTAGCGAAGGGCTGCTAGGCACCTAGCAAAGGGCTGCTAGGTATCATAACCCTAAGACCTAGCGAAGGGCTGCTAGGCACCTAGCGAAGGGCTGCTAGGTATCGTAACCCTAAGACCTAGCGAAGGGCTGCTAGGCACCTAGCGAAGGGCTGCTAGGTATCGAAACCCCAAGACCTAGCGAAGGACTGCTAAGCACCTAGCGAAGGGCTGCTAGGTATTGAAACCCCAAGACCTAGCGAAGGACTGCTAGGCACCTAGCGAAGGGCTGCTAGGCATCGTAACCCTAAAGACCTAGCGAAGGGCTGCTAGGCACCTAGCGAAGGGCTGCTAGGCATAGAAGACCTAGCGAAGGGCTGCTAGGCACCTAGCGAAGGGCTGCTAGGCATAGAAGACCTGGCGAAGGACTGCTAGGCACCTGGCGAAGGATTGCTAGGTAATGAAGTCTTGGTCCAAGGGACTGAGCAACTTAGCTGAGCGATGACTAAGGACAGGAGTAGAGACGGGTCGGGGTTCGGGCGTCTCGAGATCCAGAGTAATCGGAGGCTAAGCAAAAGTCCACCTGAAGGGCTGGGTGGCAACCGTCTCCTGAAAGGAGTAGGTGAAGGGCGAGTTCTCAGGGATAGGAACTCGTGCCGGTTCGACCTAGGGTTTCGTGCAAATCCGAAGTCCGAACCAAGTCCTTAAGCTTAATATTATAGGTATCTATGCTTTGTGTTTGTATATCTTGCAGGTACCAAGACTGGAAGAAGTAGTAAGCTGCTGGAGGCCCTAAGCAGGGCGCCCCCAATGTTGGGGGCGCCCCCAGCCAAAGCTAAAAACAGTGTTATGATGAAGCAGGCTGAACAGGTGTCAAGCGGGGCGCTCGGAGCGTCCGGGGCGCCCTGGTTCAAAGTTGTTTTTGCAGTTTCGAGTCGAAACACAGGATAAGCCTTCACAGGGGCGCCCGGAGAGTCCGGGGCGCCCTAGTCAAAGGTCTTATCAGCTGCGGCGAGGTCGGCGCAGGGATAAGATTTGACCGAGTCTTCCGAGGCGTCCCCAGCGTCCAGGGCGCCCCCAGGAGGCCTATATAAGGGGCTTCGACCCCTCTGCTTCAATAACACCTTCCAAGATCGATTCCAAGCATTTTGACCAACGACAACACGCTAGAGACGAAGCTCTACGACCGGGAGGCTCCAGGAGGAAGTGCGCGGCACTTCGGAGGTCCAAATCGGCCAAGCTTCAAACTTTGTCTTGTTGGTTTGCTGTTATTTAATTCTATACTTACTTTACTATATTTGTTATTGTGATCTTACACTGTAAGTCGGGTTTCTCCGCCTCCGGAAAGTCTGGGAAGGAGACCAATAGTGGACGGGCGTTCCCGTGCATAGGCCTTGGATGCACTGACCCTGGGGGGTCGGGAACCAAGTAAAAATCCGCTGTGTCCTTTGTTTTGCTTTTGTTAGTTCTATCTATTTTCCGCTGCGCTACTAATATTCTAAGTCTAGAAAGAACGAAGTTTTACGAAGAATTCCGAAAGATTTTTGAACGATCGATATTCACCCCCCCTCTATCGACGACACCGGTCCTACAAGTGGTATCAGAGCCGAGCCGCTCTTCACCGGACTAACCGCCGACGGAGCAACGACGCCAGGAGTCGAGGGGGAGCCAAGGGGTGATTCAGGTATATTTTTTTTTAATGTCTAATTTTAAATTGCATATTATTTGTTTCACATGCAGGGAGAGAGGGCACTATAAAAATCAGTGCCCTACTCGTAAGACTCGATCTACACCACCGGTGGCAAAGGAGGTACCAGCGCCAGGAGTCCGAAAAAACAAGGATCACGTACAATGCTTCAAATGCAAGAAATACGGACATTACAAAAATAAGTGTCCGGCGAAGGTACACAAGATTTATGTTCCAAAAATTTTACAAGTTCCTGCACTGCCATATGATAAAGTAGTTAATTCTTCTGATAAAGTAGATTTACTGCATAGTAAAATTAACTTTTTGCATATTAAATTACAAAACGTGAATATGATCAAAATATCAGAAATTAATTGTTTAATTCAGAATATCAATTCAGAAATTAATAAAATTAATTTTGATAATTTATCTGATAAAATTAATTCTGATAATTTATCTGATAAAATTAATTCTGATAATTTATCTGATAAAATTAATTCTGATAATTTATCTGATAAAATTAATTCTGATAATTTATCTGATAAAATTAATTCTGATAATTTATCTGATAAAATTAATTCTGATAACTCTTCTGAGAAAATTAATTCTGATAATTTTTCTGATAAAATTAGTTCTGATAATTTTAATTCAGAAAAAATTAATCCTAAGGATAATTCCGAATTCAAATTTGAAAATCCTAAGGATAACTCCGAATTCAAATTTGAAAACCTTAAAGATAATTCTAAAGATGACCCTAAAATTATTGAAAATCTTGAGGATAAAGAAGATTTTGTTGAAAATATTCTTGAAGATAAAATCCTCCTAGATGATAACTTAATTATAGATAATATTGAATATTATTATAAAACTTTAACTACTGGCCCATTGTACTCCACCTACTGTGAGGTTATAGAAAGATCTAATCTTAAGGAGGATATGGAACTTTCTAAGATAAATTCCATAATCAATAAAAATTATAAAAATTCAAATAAATCAAAATTATTAGAAAAACTTGAAAAGAAAGATAAAAATGAAAAAGACATTTTTGAAATAATGAAAATGATGAATTTAAACCCACAATTATTAATTAATCATCAAATTAAATCTTAATTAAAATCTTAATTAAATTCAAATTAAATCTTAATTAAAATCTTAATTAAATTCAAATTAAATCTTAATTAAATCTTAATTTAAATTCAAATTAAATCTTAATTAAAATCTTAATTAAATTCAAATTAAATCTTAATTAAATTCAAATTAAATATTATTTAAAATCTTAATTAAATTCAAATTAAATCTTAACTAAATCTTAATTAAATTTCAAATTAAATCTTAATTAAAATCTTATTTAAATTCAAATTAAATCTTAATTAAATCTTAATTAAATTTCAAATTAAATCTTAATTAAAATCAAATTAAATCTTAATTAAATCTTAATTAAATTTTAAATCTTAATTAAATCTTAATTAAACTCAAATTAAATTTTAATTAAATTAAATTAAAATTAATTAAATCTTAATTATTAAAATTAAATCTAAGTTAAATTAAATTAAAATTAAAACTTACTTAATTATTCAAATTCAAATTAAATTCAATTCGAATTTCAAATTAAATTCGAAATTCAAATTTAAATTAAATTCAAAGTTAAATTAAATTCAAATTCAAACTTAAATTAAATTCAAATTTACATTAAATTCAAATTCAAACTTAAATTAAAATTAAAATTTAAATTAAATTCAAATTCAAATTTAATTTAATCCAAATTAATTGAAACATAAATGTTGGTGCAGGAAGCACCAGATCGAACCTTGTTTTGATATTGGCAAAGGATTCAAAGTTAAGGGTTATTTGTTGTCTAACAATGCTGCTTGAGAGTGCAGGAAACAAAGTCCTAGCGAAGGGCTGCTAGGCACCTGACGATGGGCTGTCAGGAAACCAAGTCCTGGCGAAGGGTTGCTGGGCGAAAACCAAGTCCTGGCGAAGGGCTGCTAGGCGAAAACCAAGTCCTGGCGAAGGGCTGCTAGGCGAAAACCAAGTCCTGGCGAAGGGCTGCTAGGCCAAAACCAAGTCCTGGCGAAGGGCTGCTAGGCAAAAACCAAGACCTGGCGAAGGGCTGCCGGGCAAAAGTCCAACTGGAGGATCCGGTTGGCACCAGGTAAATTCTCCCGAGAGGAGTAGGTGAGGACGCGTTCCCCTTGAGGGAACATTAGGCGTCGGTTCGACCTAGGGCTCCATTTTGGAGACCAAAGTCAGAACCAAGACAGCTGAGGCTGTATAAATTAAATTAAATATTTGTTTTATTGTGTTTTGGACTAACCCTGGAAGCAGGACCGAAGGAACGTGTGTCTGCAGCTCAGAATGCCTCAAAGGGAAGAGGCAACTGCTGACCAGGGCGCCCGGAGTGTCCCGGGCGCCCCCAAGGTGAACACAAAACACAAAGAAAGCAAATGAACCTCGACAGTACATTCTGAGGGCGCCCCCGCAGTCCCGGGCGCCCCCATGGCAAACCAACTGAAGAGTTAAGCTGCTGCCGCGTCTGCACTGCGCACCCAGGGCGCCCCCGCTGTCCCGGGCGCCCCCAGCCACTCTTACGCAGGAGACTTCAGCGCTGCGGATAAGAGTTGGCCGAGTCAACAAGGGCGCCCCCAGCGTCCAGGGCGCCCCCGTCAAGACCTTATCCCGAGGTTCAAGGGATAAGTCGTTGACTGCGCCTTGTGTGGATCTGCTGCCACGTGGGGGGGGGGCGCCCCCGTCGACCAGGGCGCCCCCAGGCACTATAAAAAGGGCCCTAGACCCTTCTCTTCGAAACACAGCTTTCATTCAACGCATCCAAACGCTCCGACAACCGCGCTCTGCTCCAGGAACTTCCCGACTCAAGTCCGAAGCGCCGTCGACCTCCTGCTGCACCGAAACTCGAGCCTACTCCGGGAGTTGGTAAATATAGAAGTGTAATCTTTCTTATTGCAAACTGTATTTCTCTTCTGTATTCATTCTACGCATTATAGAATTGCCCAAAGTAAACGGTCAACGACCGTGGGCCTTGGAGTAGGAGTCGACCCAGGCTCCGAACCAAGTAAAACGACCTTGTTAGCGTTGTGTTGCTTTGTCTCTATTTCCGCCGCGCACTTACTCTTTTTTTAATCCGAACATTTTCCGATATTCACCCCCCCTCTATCGGTCTTTCTCGATCCAACAAGTGGTATCAGAGCGGGGAATTCAAACTTGGTGCAACCACCAGTTTGAAAATTTTTCGGATTTCTTTCATACTATTTCTCAATTTTTTTTCTTTTCGTTAAATATTTTCGTTAAAATTTTCAAGGTTGGTGCAACACCCCTTGAAATTTTTTTTATTTATTCATCCCTCACTACTAATCCAAGACCAAGTCTTGGTACATTTCGGTTAATTCTGTTGTGTGCAAGGGTTTTTAAATGGCCAATCAAGAATGGAACAGCGTTCGTCCACCTCTCTTCTCCGGTGAAAACTTCAATTCTTGGAGAAGTCAAATGGAGTTCCATCTGAAGACCCATATGGACATATGGATGATCATTCAAACAGGGTTCCACCTCCCTACAGAAGATGGACTATCAATTGCATGGGACAAACTGGATGAACCAACCCTCAACCAAATTGAGACTGATGCAAGAGCAACTGCAATTCTTCAATGCGGTCTAACCAACGAACAACTCAAGCTAGTCGGTTCATTTGGATGTGCTAGAGAAATTTGGGAGAAATTGATCAATCTTCAACAAGAAATCTCAGATGAAGAAGAAGATCAGGTAAGTTATCTCGCACTCTCGGTCCAAGCACAAATAGCCGAGTCAGAGTCTGAACCTGAACCCAGAGTCGAAATCGAACCAGCAGAATCAGACGACGAACTGACTGAGATGGTAACCAATTTCAAATTCTTTTCTAAATTAGAATTAAATAATCAAGCTGATACTGCAATGGTCGAGGAAGGTATAACTTTTGCAGGGAAAACTCCAAGAGAACCACCAAAGAAGGAGCTTCAACCGGTACCCAAGTCCGACTCAGACACGGAATCAGAAGATGAATTTAGATCCGAGACAGCAACAATTAAGGGGGAGATTCCTAATAAGGAATCAAAAGGTAAAATTACAAATTTGAATTTTAAAAATCATATAATTTGTTACATATGCAGGGAGAGAGGGCACTACCAAACTAAGTGTCCTACTCGAAAGATTCAAACGATACCACCGACGGCGACAAAGGAACGAGCTCCAAAAGCACGAAAGAACAAGAGTCGCATCCAATGCTTCAAGTGTCAGGAGTTTGGGCATTACAAAGAGGAATGCACAGATAAACGTTACAAAGATCCAGGGCACCCAACCAAAATGGGTAACTGTAATTTACATCCAAATCAACTCTTTACCTTGAATACTGATAGTTTAATTAATCTCCCTTGGTCAAATTTAGATATGGATGCATGCTTAGATAACTTAATGAAATCATGTATATTAGCAAAGTCAAAATTCAAAATGTTAAGACAAGAAAATGAGACTTTGAAAATTAAAATTGATATACAAGAAAAACTGATTAATAATTTTGCAAACTTAGAAAATCCAGAAATTTCTCCTCACTATGACATTATCTGAAGTTTTGTTTTAGCTATTCATAGGACTAGATAGCTTAAGGACTTAACCAATTACTTGAAATTTTAAAACATAGTATTGGGGGAGGTGAGATGATAGTACGTTGGGGAAACCAACTCTAATAAGATCAAGTCTACTTGGTCTCTTTAGACTGGTGAAACCAGCCGAAGCTACCGATCCAAGACCCAAGCTAATTAGACCAGAAAATGACCTAATTTAATTTGAAAATGAAATTTCATTAAAAGGCTTTGTCTAGGAAAGGGTGGATGATCCCATAAGGCTACGGCCAAAGAAGGCCTAGTGCCTCGCCAAGACCTGGAAGCCAATTTCTGAAATTCAAATTCAAATTATCTTTTGTCAAATTCGAATCTAACACAAATTTCAAATAATTATAGATTATAATCTGTTTTCAAAATTTCTATTTTTCAAACTTATTCTGTTTCAAAAATCACTTAATCAGTGTTCAAAATTTCTGCCTTCTAAACTTATTTTTTTTATCAAATCTGTTTTCAAAATTAAATAACTTTTTTCAAAATAAATGAAAATTCCTTTTCAAAATTAATTTTTACCTTCAAACCTGTCTCACAAAGAACTTTTAAGGTTAACTGTTTGAAAATCCTAGATTGGGTGAGACAGGAAAATTAAGTTCAATTAAAATTTCTTTTATGTTGTGTTTTAATTCAGAGGATAATTCCAACATAGTCAAAACCATGATTAACATGGTCAAACCTAGTCAACACTTAACATGGTCTTAGATAAAGTCGAACCTTGTTTGATACAGGGGGAGTTCTTCTTAATATTTTTTTTGATTTCTCAAAATCCTTTTGCTTTAAAACTTATTTTCATATCAAAATAAGGCTTTCAAAAGTTGATTCAAAAACCTTAATATATTACTATCGCTTTGGAAAAATTATTATCATTTCAAATTTTTTAAACTGTGTTATTCCAAATTGAGTTTTCAAAAATTTATCTCCTTGAAAGTTATCATACTCAGAAGATTGTTCAAAAGTGCTTCTTTTGATCTTGACAAACCCTAAAGACACAGAGGAAAGGTCCACTTCATGATCTTCAAGGACTCCTAGGATGTGTCAAATTTAGGGGGAGTTTGATTCAAAAGAAGAATTTCTGAAATTTTTTTTTGATAATTATTTGTTTTAAAGTTATTAGATAATTCTTATAATTTAAATCAAACCCTAAAACTCAGAGGAAGATCGCTTGTAGTCAACAAGCTTCCTAGGACTGGGTCAAGTTTAGGGGGAGATGAAATTAAAAGAATTATTGAACATTTTCAAAATTATATGTTTTCATGCACTGCAAGTTCAAAATCCTTTTGAAAACTTAAATAATTTTTCTGTCAAAATACTATTATTTTACAAAATTCTTGTGGCTTATGAAATTAATTTTATAATATTTACTTGGGTTGGAGAAAATTTTCCAGGACACTTAGGAAAATGTCCTTGTAGTCAACAAGGTTTCCTAGGATTGTGTCAGACTGGAAAAGAAACCTAGTCAAGTAAAATATTTTGTGTTCAAAATGCATAATTCTTTTCAAAAATTACTTATACTTTTCAAAGTCTAATTCTTTTCAAAATTACTTATATCTTTCAAAGTCTAAATACTTTTTTAAATAAAATTTGTCTTAGTAATCAAAATTTGTCTGGAAAAAAAAAGGGTTTTTAACAAAGTTTAAGCTTGCTTTTCAAAAGTGTCCTGGAAAAGTTATTTTTTTGTGCATGTTTTTCTAAATAAAATTTTCCTTAGTAATCAAAATTTGTCTGAGAAAAAAAAAAGAGGGTTTTTAACAAAGTTTAAGCTTGCTTTTCAAAAGTGTCTATGGATACAAATACTTGTGCTCTTTTTGAAAAATACTTTGTCAAAAACTTATTTTTGGTAGAACTCAAAACTCCCCATTAGAAACCTTGCTAACCCATGTATGCTTTTGATATATGTCAAAAGGGGAGGAAAGGTCAAAGTTAAGTATTTTAAGTATTTTATAACACAAGTATTCAGGGTTTTAGGGGGAGTATGAAAAATAAATTTTTTTTTTTCAACTCTACAGTTATGCTTCAGTTATGCTTCACTGTTTACCTTATGCTCTTAACTGTTGTAATTTTTTCCTTAACTTTGAATTGTGTTGCCATAATCAAAAAGGGGGAGATTGTTGGTGCAGGAAGCACCAGATCGAACCTTGTTTTGATATTGGCAAAGGATTCAAAGTTAAGGGTTATTTGTTGTCTAACAATGCTGCTTGAGAGTGCAGGAAACAAAGTCCTAGCGAAGGGCTGCTAGGCACCTGACGATGGGCTGTCAGGAAACCAAGTCCTGGCGAAGGGTTATTGGGCGAAAACCAAGTCCTGGCGAAGGGCTGCTAGGCGAAAACCAAGTCCTGGCGAAGGGCTGCTAGGCGAAAACCAAGTCCTGGCGAAGGGCTGCTAGGCAAAAACCAAGACCTGGCGAAGGGCTGCCGGGCAAAAGTCCAACTGGAGGATCCGGTTGGCACCAGGTAAATTCTCCCGAGAGGAGTAGGTGAGGACGCGTTCCCCTTGAGGGAACATTAGGCGTCGGTTCGACCTAGGGCTCCATTTTGGAGACCAAAGTCAGAACCAAGACAGTTGAGGCTGTATAAATTAAATTAAATATTTGTTTTATTGTGTTTTGGACTAATCCTGGAAGCAGGACCGAAGGAACGTGTGTCTGCAGCTCAGAATGCCTCAAAGGGAAGAGGCAACTGCTGACCAGGGCGCCCGGAGTGTCCCGGGCGCCCCCAAGGTGAACACAAAACACAAAGAAAGCAAATGAACCTCGACAGTACATTCTGAGGGCGCCCCCGCTGTCCCGGGCGCCCCCATGGCAAACCAACTGAAGAGTTAAGCTGCTGCAGCGTCTGCACTGCGCACCCAGGGCGCCCCCGCTGTGCCGGGCGCCCCCAGCGCACAGGGCGCCCCCAGCCACTCTTACGCAGGAGACTTCAGCGCTGCGGATAAGAGTTGGCCGAGTCAACAAGGGCGCCCCCAGCGTCCAGGGCGCCCCCGTCAAGACCTTATCCCGAGGTTCAAGGGATAAGTCGTTGACTGCGCCTTGTGTGGATCTGCTGCCACGTGGGGGGGGGGGGCGCCCCCGTCGACCAGGGCATAACTTAAACTCGAACTAAACTAAAATCTTACCCAAACCGCAACAATCAAAATTAATAACATTAAATATGTCAAAGTGAGTTGACATATTCGCGGGTTCACTCGACATGTATCAAATCGGGAATTTGATACATTCTTAGAAACTTAAATAAAATGACTTGAATTGTTTGACTCATGCATAATTGTCATGTCATGCATTTGCTATTCCTTTTAAATATATGACATGTCATTTATATTTAAATTCTATGCATATATTAGAACGGCTATAGGAAAAAGATTAATTGAAACTTGATCAACCTAGTATTGGGTGGCGGTGAGATAATAGTACGTTAGGGAATCCAATTCTAATAAGGTCAAGTATACTTGGTCTCTTTAGACTGGTGAAACTAGCCGAAGCTACCGATCCAAGATCCAAACTAGTTAGACCAGAATTTTTCAAAAAGTAATTTTGAAAATGAAATTTCATTAAAAGGCTTTGTCAAGGAAAGGGTTGATGATCCAATAAGGCTACGGCCAAAGAAGGCCTAGTGCCTCGCCAAGACCTGGAAGCCAATTTTTGAAATTCAAATTCAAGTTACTTCTTGTCAAATTCAAATCTAACACAAGCTTCAATTAAATCTTAGAATTAAAAATAAATTAAAGAAAAATGATTCAAGTATTTCACAATACACTTATAAGACAATCATGCTTGTTGTATTGATACATCTAAAATGGGTGAGATGTTAAGTACTAATAAATTGAAAAATATTTTTCAAAATTATTTTTCAAAATCATTAGAATATTTTTCTAAAAATATATTTTCAAAATAGTGTTTCAACATAATAATGTTTTTATGGAATTCATGCTTGTCTGATTGAATATACATATTATACGATTTTCAAAGATTATATCTTTTCAAAAATTGTTTGACTCACTCAATTAGACACAAGCCTCTTAGGACAACACTAAAGTTCCTTAAGGTACTTAGATAGAGTCAAACGGGATCGGATACAGGGGGAGTGATTTTGATTTTTTTTGGCTTTCAAAATTACTATTATTTGAAAATACTTTTCGAAAACTGAGCTTTAAATCGTTATCACTTGTGTTTTTCGAAAAAGGCTTATGTTGTAAAATTTATCTGTCTTGTTTGATTTTGATAAACCCTAAAGACACAGAGGAAAGTCCACTTCATAATCTACAAGGATTCCTAAGATGTGTCAACTTTAGGGGGAGTATAAATCAAACTTCTGAAATAATTTTGTTTAATTAATTGTTTTGAAATTATTAGATAATTTGTTTAATTTGAATCAAACCTTAAGACTTAGAGGAAGAGTACTTGTGGTCAACAAGCTTCCCAGGACTGGGTCAAGTTTAGGGGGAGATCAAATTAAAAGAATTATTGAATATCTCAAATGTTTTCATGCGCTGTATTTTCAAATCCTGCTAGAAACATAAGTAGTTTTTCAAAATACTATTAGTCTATTGTTTTAGTGTGACCTATGAAATTATCTTTGAAACAATATTTACTTGAGTTTGAAGAAATTCCAGGACACTTAGGAAATGTCCTTGTAGTCAACAAGGTTTCCCAGGATTGTGTCAGATTGGAAAAGAAACTTAGTCAAGTAAAATATTATGTTTCAAAAATTACTTATATTTCTCAAAGTCTCATCTCTTTCAAAAACAGTTAGTGTTGGTGCAGAATGCACCAAAGTCAAACCTATGTTTTGATAATGGCAACAGAGGTCAAAAGTTAAGTCTTACTTGTGTTTCTAACAAGTTACTCTAGTGTGCAGAGATAAAGTCCTAGCGAAGGACTGCTAGGCAACTGGCGAAGGACTGCCAGTATCAAAGCCCTAGCGAAGGACTGCTAGGCAACTGGCGAAGGACTGCCAGTATCAAAGCCCTAGCGAAGGACTGCTAGGCAACTGGCGAAGGACTGCCAGTATCCAAGACCTGACGAAGGACCGTCAGGCAAAAGTCCAACCAAAGGAGCGGTTGGCATCAGGTAAATTCTCCCGAGAGGAGTAGGTGAGGACGCGTTCCCCGTCGAGGGAACAGTAGGCGTCGGTTCGACCTAGGGCTCCATATTGGAGACCAAAGTCAGAACCAAGACAGCTAAGGCTGTATAAAAGAATAATATAATTGCTATTTGGACTAACCCTGGATGCAGGATCGAAGGACTGAGTATCTGCAGCTCAGAGAGCCTCAAAGGAGTGAGGCAGAAGCTGAGCAGGGCGCCCCGGATGATCCGGGCGCCCCCAAGGTCAACCCAAGTCTGCAAGAAGTGAAAACACACCTCAAAACGCCTCGACAGCTAGATTCGGGGCGCCCCGGATGCTCCGGGCGCCCCGCCTGTTCCGAGCGCCCCGCGTGTCGCGGGCGCCCGCGTGTCGCGGGCGCCCCCACTGCCAGCTGCTGATGCGCGCCCTTGCGAAGCCGTGAAGATAAACTTTGACCGGTCAATGCGGGCGCCCCAAGCGCTCCGGGCGCCCCGGTCAAAGCGGATCCAGAGGATCAGACGCGACCGAGAGCTCTGCGGATCAGAGGCCACGTGGGGGGCGCCCCCGACGTCCCGGGCGCCCCCAGGCCCTATATAAAGGGCCCTCGACCCCAGGCTTCAAACAACTGTTCACTCAACGCCTCAAAGCTCTTCTACGCTCGTGCCTTGCTTCGGACACTCTCCAACTCGAGCCGACGACGTCCCGCTGCTTCGAAAAAGCTGATCTACTCCGGACGTCGGTAAAGAAGAGCGTTCTTTTTATTTACTGCACTTATCTTTGTAATTAAATTCTGTAAACCTTTTTGCGCCTATATAGAATTGCCCAAAGTAAACGGTCAACGACCGTGGGCCTTGGAGTAGGAGTCGACACAGGCTCCGAACCAAGTAAATCGACTGTGTCTCTGTGTCTTGTTTTTTAATTTCCGCTGCGTACCTACTCTTACTCAAATCCGAAAGTTTTCCGATATTCACCCCCCCTCTATCGGTTTTCTCGATCCAACAAGTGGTATCAGATCGGGGAAGTTCAAACCTGGTGCAACCACCAGTTTGAATTTTTTTTCGGATTTTTATTTTTCTATTTTTTTTCTGACGAATTTTTCGTTAAATATTTTATTCGATTTTTTTTGTTAAGCGAGGTTGGTGCAACACCCCTCGTTATTTAAATCTATCCAGCACTGCTAATCCAAGACCTAGTCTTGGAAAATCTTTTAAGTTTTCTTTTTCAGACTAAATGGCAATGCAAGAGGGATTCAGCACCGCCAGACCTCCACTCTTCAGTGGAGAAGACTTTTCTTACTGGAAAAGTCGTATGGAGGTCCACCTGAAAACTCAGGTGGACATGTGGATCATTATCCAGTCCGATCTGGAGATCCCCCGAAATGCTGATGGACTTCCTCAGAACTACTCCGAATGGGACAACTCCCTAAAACGCAAGATAGAAGCCGACGCAAAAGCTACTCAGACTCTTCAATGCGGATTGACGAAAGAGGAGCTGAACCGCGTGGGCCCCTTCAACAGTGCAAAGGAGCTGTGGACAAAACTGATCGAGCTACACGAAGGGACTTCAGATATTCGGATCAGCAAGAGGGATCTGCTACTAAACAAACTCTACACCATCAAGATGGCCGACAACGAAACAGCAGCCCAGCTCCACGCATGAATCCAAGAGGTAATGAACGGTCTTCACACAATAGGTCACAAGGTTGAAAATCGTGACCTAATAAGGTATGCCCTAAACGCCTTCCCTAGAAACACCTTGTGGGCATCTATGGTAGATGCATACAAGGTCTCTAGAGATTTTTCTAAAATAAAATTAGATGAATTGTTTTCCGAACTAGAACTGCACGAACAAACTAACACCAATATGGTCGAGAAAGGTATTGCTTTCGTTGCAGGTAAAACTGGAAGGACAACGAAGAAGAAGCCTGAACCCAAACCTGAGTCTAACTCTGACTCAGACTCAGAAGAAGAAGATGGAGATCAAACTAAGCTGGTCCGGCTCGCTCGAAGCTACTACAAGGAGCTGAAGAACCGAACCAACAAACGAAAAACCGGCCGAAGAAAGGACGAACCAACTGAACCCGCGAACAAGCATAATGTGACCTGCTACGAGTGCAAGAAAAAGGGCCACTACAAGTCAGAATGCCCTAACCTAAAGGAGACAAAAAGGACAAGAAGAAAGAAGGCACTGCAAGCAACCTGGGACGAATCTTCCTCAGAAGAAGAAGAAGAGACACCCCAGTCCAACCTCCTAGCTCTGACCGCTTCAGAAGAAGTCGGGACCGAATCAGAAATAGAACAGGAGGACGGCGAGCTAACCTTCACGGAAGACGGAGAAATTAAGGTAACTGGTTTTAATAGATTGCAATTAAGTGAATTAATTTCATTTCTTTCTCGAGATTTGGCAAAAGCCAAACTCCGAGTCGAAACCCTCCGACAGGAAGTAAAACTCCTGAAAGAGGGAGCTGACTCTAAACCCTTAACCGAGAAGGTTCAGGAAGGAACTCCTACTCAAGTTGAAAAACTTGAAAAGGAAAACTCCTTCCTGAAAACTCAGGTTAAGGATCTTAGATCAGCATTAGAACGATTTACATCTGGTTCCAAGGGTCTTGACATGATCCTTGGAAAACAGAAATCAGTTCTAAATCGATCCGGATTGGGCTATAGAACCAAATCTCGGCAAAGATCTTACTTTGCTGTACTGAATCAGTCCAGAGGTAAAATTCAGGCATGGGTACCTAAACTATGCCTGAACAAACCGACTGGATCAAATCAGTATTGGATCCCCAAGGACAAGATTCACATCTTGCCTAACCATCACCGTGGCTTTAGTCCAGGGGGAGCCAAACTGAAAACAATATTCATTATTAGATAAATAATTTTAATTCTTGATTGCAATTGCTTGTTTGATTGTTTAAAATTCCTGCAATTTACCATGCTTAGACTTAGGCTAGTTTAAGGACCAAACAAACTTAACTGAAACTTGAAAACATAGTATTGGGTGGAGGTGAGATGATAGTACGTTGGGGAAACCAATTCTAATAAGATCAAGTTTACTTGGTCTCTTTAGACTGGTGAAACCAGCCGAAGCTACCGATCCAAAATCCAAACTAGTTAGACCAGAAATTTTTCAAAGAATAATTTTGAAAATGAAATTTCATTAAAAGGCTTTGTCAAGGAAAGGGTGGATGATCCCATAAGGCTTCGGCCAAAGAAGGCCCAGTGCCTCGCCAAGACCTGGAAGCCAATTTTTGAAATTCAAATTCAAATTAATTTTTGTCAAATTCGAATCTAACACAAAATTTCAGTTATTTGTAGACTTAAATATTTTTGTTAAAATTAATTGTTTTCAAAATTAATTAAGTTTTTAAAATTAATCAAACTTTTCAAAATAACTTTTAACCATCAAAACCTATCTCACGAAAACCATAAGGTTAACGTGATTGAAAACCCTAGATTTGGGTGAGACAGACTAGGCAGTGAAACTCAATTTAAGCTATTCCTGATTCTAATTGGATCCAAATCAAGAAAATTCTTTATGCGTAGGAACATAAAGATTTGGACCAATGGATGTTGGATAGCGGTTGCTCCAGACACATGACTGGAGATAAATTGAAGTTCACCAAGCTCAAACTCAAAAACCTAGGCTCAGTGGCATTTGACAATAATGCTACACTCAAGGTAATTGGGTCAGGTAATATTGAGCTTAAATCTGATTTCATTATTAAGAAAGTTCTATTGGTTGAAAACTTTAATTTTAACTTGCTTAGCATAAGTCAGTTATGTGATTCTGGTTATATAGTTACTTTCAACAATTCTAACTGCCTGATTAGAAATGAAAAAGACTCAGAAATCATACTTAAGGGCACTAGGAAAAACAATGTATACACTATAAATCTTCCCCTTATACCCAAATGTATGTTAACACAATTAGAACAAACAAACCTCTGGCATAGGAGATTAGGTCATATCAATCTAAGAACTATCTCAAAAATTACCCAACTTGGGTTAATCAAAAGTATTCCCAAAATTAAAAATAATGAAAACCTAATATGTGAATCTTGTAATCAAGGTAAACAAACCAAATCCAATCACAAATTAATTCAATCTGATCTAACTGCTTAGTAATAGTCGATGATTACTCTAGGTTTACCTGGGTTAGGTTCTTAAAAACCAAAGATGAAACCCTAAACCTATTTAATGAATTCTGTAAACTAATTGAAAATCAAAACGACACTAAAATTAAAAGACTTAGGAGTGATCACGGGGGAGAGTTTGAAAATCAACGATTCGAGGAATTTTGTAAGGTAAATGGGTACCTACATGAATTTTCATGTCCTAGAACCCCCCAACAAAATGGGATAGTTGAGCGAAGGAATAGAACATTACAAGAAGCCGCTAGGGCTATGCTCAACGAATTTAATCTAGCAAACCAATTTTGGGCAGAAGCAATTAGTACGGCCTGTTATATCCAAAATAGGGTTTTGATTAACAAGCGACACAACAAAACCCCCTATGAACTGTACTATCATAGACTCCCCAACCTACACTACCTAAGGGTCTTTGGATGTAAAGTCCATATCCTAAACACCAAAGAATATTTAGGAAAATTTCAGTCCAAGTCAAACCCAGGTATTTTCCTAGGATACTCAACCACAAGTAGAGCCTATAGAGTTTACAACAAACAAACTAAGAAAATTGAAGAAACAACAAACCTAATTTTGATGAAGAAATCAACTCAACATCTAATAATCCAGACTTAACTTCATCAAACTCTGACCAAGAAAATGAACAAACTATTGAACCCTTAATTGAATCCTTAAACGAACTAACCATTGAACCAATTAATGAGTCAACTGAATCAAGTATCCAACCAACAAATGAACCAGCCCAAAGAGTCGAATCAAATAGTGAACCAAACCGACCAGCCGGACCTGAGGCTGAACCAAGCTCTAGAAGAACCAAGAAACCCAGACTCAGTCACCCAACTGATCAAATTGTGGGTGATCCAACTCTAGGAGTCAGGACTAGATCCTCCTATAGAAACCTTAGTCAAATAGCTATGATATCGAAAATTGAACCCAAAACTATAGATGAAGCCCTACCTGACCCTGACTGGATCATAGCTATGCAAGAAGAATTAGCCCAATTTAAAAGGAACCAAGTCTGGGAACTAGTGCCTAAACCTGAAGGCAAATCCATAATAGATACTAAGTGGGTCTTTAGGAATAAACTAAATGATCAAGGAGAAATAGTCAGAAATAAAGCCCGCTTAGTAGCCAAGGGATTCAGCCAAGTAGAGGGATTAGATTACGATGAGACATACGCCCCAGTAGCTAGACTTGAGTCCATTAGAATGTTATTAGCATTTGCATCCCATAAAGGATTCAAATTATATCAAATGGATGTAAAGTCAGCCTTTTTAAATGGATTTATTAAAGAAGAAGTTTATGTAGGACAACCCCCAGGGTTTGAGGACTTAGACAAACCTAACCATGTTTACAAACTAACCAAAGCATTATATGGACTAAAACAAGCACCTAGGGCCTGGTATGAACGGTTATCAACCTATTTAACTTCTAAAGAATTTAAACAAGGCCAAATTGACTCAACTTTATTTGTTAAAAACCTAGGAAAAGATATATTTATGCCCAAATTTACGTAGATGACATAATCTTTGGATCCACCAACACCAACTTCCTAAAAGAATTTGTCAAGATAATGGAAGATGAATTTGAAATGAGCTTAGTTGGTGAGCTCACCTTCTTCTTAGGACTACAAATCAAACAAACTAGGGATGACAATTACGTTCATCAATTCAAATATGCTAAAGAGTTAATAAAGAAATTCAAAATGGATAACTCTAAAAGCATAAGTACCCCCATGGCCACTAATATAAAAATAGATAGTGACCCCGATGGTAAACCAGTGGACCTTAAACTATATAGGAGTATGATAGGTAGCCTACTGTACCTTACAGCCAGTAGACCTGATATTCTCTTTGATGTAGGAATGTGTGCTAGATACCAAACCTGTGCTAAGGAAACACACTTAGCAGCCCTAAAAAGAATACTGAGATATGTAAAGGGCACCCTAAATGTAGGGATTTGGTATCCTAGGACCTCAACTTTTGATTTAACCGGATACTCAGATTTTGACTATGCTGGCTGTAAATTAGATAGAAAGAGCACAAGTGGAAGCTGCCAACTGTTAGGACAAAGTCTAGTTAGTTGGTGCAGCAGAAAACAACACTGTGTGGCTCTATCCACAACTGAAGCTGAGTATGTGGCCTTAGGAGAATGTGTTGCTCAACTTTTATGGATGATGCACACACTTAGGGACTTCCAGCTCAATTACACCCAAACTCAAGTATTTATTAACAATATAAGTTCAATCAATTTAACTAAGAACCCAATACAACACTCCAGAACCAAACATATAGAAGTCAAACATCATTTTGTAAGAGACCATGTAGCCAGGGGTGAAATAGTGCTTAAACATATTGACTCTAAATCCAACTTAGTTGATATATTCACAAAACCCTTACCTGAATCTGAGTTCAGTTCACTAAGAAGGCAGTTAGGATTGTGCTCTGTAGAATAGATTTTTTTCTGATTTAATTTTTTTTAAAAAAATAGAATTTAAAAAACTGTCTTACTTAATTTCAAAATCAGTTTTCATTTTCGAATTAGTTTTATTTTTTAAAACTACCCCCTTCAAAAACTAGGGTTTTTCGAAAATGGACTTAGCCTAGGCCTTAACCCTAGAACTGCATGCACCTATAGACTTAGAAGCCAGCATCTCACAAGCACCTTAGGGTACTTTTGATTAAGAACCTAGAAAGGGTTGAGATGCTTAGGTCTTTGCCTTAATTCAAGATGTTTTAAGTCAGTGCATCTGCAGTAATTGGGGCACTAAATACAACTTATACAGCAATCAAGTTAAGTGTCAAGTTTAGAAAATCTAACTTGAACAGAAACACTTAACTTGACTAACTCTAGCAAAAACTACTGTTTATAACAGTTAGTAAGTAGCTAATTGGGTTAGACAGGTCCCTACAAAGAAAATTGATTGATTTAGTTAAGTCTAATTATGATTTGGTTCAGTACAGCAAAATCTTACTTATTTCCATTATTTCTGCTATATTCATTTGTTTTGATATATGGCAACGGGGGAGAGATAGGAAAGGAGAGAGTAAATAATTTTCTTAACTCTATCCTTTATTCAAAAAGTATTCAGGAGAGAGTAAATAATTTTCTTAACTCTATCCTTTATTCAAAAAGTATTCAGGAGAGAGTAAATAATTTTATTAACTCTATCCTTTTTTCAAAAAGTATTCAAAAGTTTTTCTTTATTCAAAACTTTTTTGAAAAATACTTAAGCTTTCAAAATGTTGCTAAGTATTCAAGTCTTTCAAAATTCTTACTTAAGCCTTTCAAAATTTTGCTAAGTACTCAAGCCAAATTTTATAACTTAAGCTTGTCAAAAGTTTTAAACCTTTATAAAGTACCTTAAGCTTAAGTTTCTCAAAACTGGTTAAGCACAATGTTATTAAGTACTTAAGTTTTCCAAAAGTACTGTATTAAGTTTTCAAAATTATTAAGTACTTAAGTTTTCCAAAAGTACTGTATTAAGTTTTCAAAATTATTAAGTACTTAAGTTTTTTTTTCATCCTACTAAAGT
The DNA here is from genome assembly GCA_024364735.1 of Boesenbergia rotunda. Classification (NCBI taxonomy): domain Eukaryota; kingdom Viridiplantae; phylum Streptophyta; class Magnoliopsida; order Zingiberales; family Zingiberaceae; genus Boesenbergia; species Boesenbergia rotunda. The sequence continues at coordinate 48,762 of JAGFNQ010006348.1, forward strand.
ACTTAAGCTAACACTTTCAAAACCTTTGAGTACCTTGAAATTTAAAGCCTCAAACTTGTTAAGTACTCAAAAATTCGTGTTTCAAAAAATCTTCTTATATACTTTTTAAGATTCCTAAGTACCTAGAACTTAAGTTTTCAAGTAGGGTTGCCATAAATCAAAAAGGGGGAGATTATTGGTGCAGAATGCACCAAAGTCAAACCTATGTTTTGATAATGGCAACAGAGGTCAAAAGTTAAGTCTTACTTGTGTTTCTAACAAGTTACTCTAGTGTGCAGAGATAAAGTCCTAGCGAAGGACTGCTAGGCAACTGGCGAAGGACTGCCAGTATCAAAGCCCTAGCGAAGGACTGCTAGGCAACTGGCGAAGGACTGCCAGTATCAAAGACCTAGCGAAGGACTGCTAGGCAACTGGCGAAGGACTGCCAGTATCAAAGCCCTAGTGAAGGACTGCTAGGCAACTGGCGAAGGACTGCCAGTATCCAAGACCTGACGAAGGACCGTCAGGCAAAAGTCCAACCAAAGGAGCGGTTGGCATCAGGTAAATTCTCCCGAGAGGAGTAGGTGAGGACGCGTTCCCCGTCGAGGGAACAGTAGGCATCGGTTCGACCTAGGGCTCCATATTGGAGACCAAAGTCAGAACCAAGACAGCTAAGGCTGTATAAAAGAATAATATAATTGCTATTTGGACTAACCCTGGATGCAGGATCGAAGGACTGAGTATCTGCAGCTCAGAGAGCCTCAAAGGAGTGAGGCAGAAGCTGAGCAAGGCGCCCCGGATGATCCGGGCGCCCCCAAGGTCAACCCAAGTCTGCAAGAAGTGAAAACACACCTCAAAGCGCCTCGACAGCTAGATTCGGGGCGCCCCGGATGCTCCGGGCGCCCCGCCTGTTCCGGGCGCCCCGCGTGTCGCGGGCGCCCCCACTGCCAGCTGCCGAAGCGCGCCCTTGCGAAGCCGTGAAGATAAACTTTGACCGGTCAATGCGGGTGCCCCGAGCGCTCTGGGCGCCCCGGTCAAAGCGGATCCAGAGGATCAGACGCGACCGAGAGCTCTGCGGATCAGAGGCCACGTGGGGGGCGCCCCCGACGTCCCGGGCACCCCCAAGCCCTATATAAAGGGCCCTCGACCCCAGGCTTCAAACAACTGTTCACTCAATGCCTCAAAGATCTTCTACGCTCGTGCCTTGCTCCGGACACTCTCCAACTCGAGCCGACGACGTCCCGCTGCTCCGAAAAAGCTGATCTACTCCGGACGTCGGTAAAGAAGAGCGTTCTTTTTATTTACTGCACTTATCTTTGTAATTAAATTCTGTAAACCTTTTTGCGCCTATATAGAATTGCCCAAAGTAAACGGTCAACGACCGTGGGCCTTGGAGTAGGAGTCGACACAGGCTCCGAACCAAGTAAATCGACTGTGTCTCTGTGTCTTGTTTTTTAATTTCCGCTGCGTACCTACTCTTACTCAAATCCGAAAGTTTTCCGATATTCACCCCCCCCCCTCTATCGATTTTCTCGATCCAACAGTTAGTACTTGCACAATAGGCATAATATTTATATTTTCCAAAATAACATTTTTTCAAAAGTTATGCATTTTCCAAAAAGTACTTTATATTTTTCAAAAATTACAAATTCTTTCAAAAGTACTTGCATGTTGTTAAAGATCATTTTCAAAGTACTTGTACTTTTCAAAGCGAGTAACATCTTTTTCAAAATTATGCATTTTTTTCAAAAATGCAATATATCATTCAAAATACAATGCTTTCAAAATTTCTGCACCAAGTATTTTTCAAAAAGAACCAAAATTTCTCATTGTTGGCGCAAGTATTTTTCAAAAGTCTTTTTTGATGTATGACAAAGGGGGAGAGGTATGCTTAAGTTAGAAATTTTTTCTTATTTTTCCTAGAGGATCAAAAATATGTTCAAAACTAAAGTCAATTTTTCCCCAAGGATAGTAAGTTAGCCTCTTAAACCAATCTAACTTAAGTTATTGTCAAACATCCAAAAGGGGGAGATTGTTGGTGCAAGTTGCATCAATGATGTTCTTCTTTAAGTGTTTTAATGTTTGACAATACACTTAAGTCAGTGATATAATTGAACAGACAAAGAGGAGCAAAGGAGAAGTAACCTAAGTTGAAGAAATGTCCTAGTTAACCTAGGTATTGAAACCCTAAGACCTAGCGAAGGGCTGCTAGGCACCTAGCAAAGGGCTGCTAGGTATCATAACCCTAAGACCTAGCGAAGGGCTGCTAGGCACCTAGCGAAGGGCTGCTAGGTATCGTAACCTTAAGACCTAGCGAAGGGTTGCTAGGCACTAGCGAAGGGCTGCTAGGTATCGAAACCCCAAGACCTAGCGAAGGACTGCTAGGCACCTAGCGAAGGGCTGCTAGGTATCGAAACCTCAAGACCTAGCGAAGGACTGCTAGGCACCTAGCGAAGGGCTGCTAGGCATCGTAACCCTAAAGACCTAGCGAAGGGCTGCTAGGCACCTAGCGAAGGGCTGCTAGGCATAGAAGACCTAGCGAAGGGCTGCTAGGCACCTAGCGAAGGGCTGCTAGGCATAGAAGACCTGGCGAAGGACTGCTAGGCACCTGGCGAAGGATTGCTAGGTAATGAAGTCTTGGTCCAAGGGGCTGAGCAACTTAGCTGAGCGATGACTAAGGACAGGAGTAGAGACGGGTCGGGGTTCGGGCGTCTCGAGATCCGGAGTAATCGGAGGCTAAGTAAAAGTCCACCCGAAGGGCTGGGTGGCAACCGTCTCCTGAAAGGAGTAGGTGAAGGGCGAGTTCTCGGGGATAGGAACTCGTGCCGGTTTGACCTAGGGTTTCGTGCAAATCCGAAGTCCGAACCAAGTCCTTAAGCTTAATATTATAGGTATCTATGCTTTGTGTTTGTATATCTTGCAGGTACCAAGACTGGAAGAAGTAGTAAGCTGCTGGAGGCCCTAAGCAGGGCGCCCCCAGTGTTGGGGGCGCCCCCATGCATCCAGGGCGCCCCCAGCAGTGGGGGCGCCCCCAGCAGTGGGGGCGCCCCCAGCCAAAGCTAAAAATAGTGTTATGATGAAGCAGGCTGAACAGGTGTCAAGCGGGGCGGCCGGAGCGTCCGGGGCGCCCTGGTTCAAAGTTGTTTTTGCAGTTTCCAGTCGAAACATAGGATAAGCCTTCACAGGGGCACCCGGAGAGTCCGGGGCGCCCTGGTCAAAGGTCTTATCAGCTGCGGCGAGGTCGGCGCAGGGATAAGATTTGACCGAGTCTTCCGGGGCGCCCCCAGCGTCCAGGGCACCCCCAGGAGGCCTATATAAGGGGCTTCGACCCCTCTGCTTCAATAACACCTTCCAAGATTGATTCCAAGCATTCTGACCGACGACAACATGCTAGAGACGAAGCTCTACGACCGGGAGGCTCCAGGAGGAAGTACACGGCACTTCGAAGGTCCAGATCGGCCAAGCTTCAGACTTTGTCTTGTTGGTTTGCTGTTATTTAATTCTATACTTACTTTACTATATTTGTTATTGTGATCTTACACTGTAAGTCGGGTTTCTCCGCCTCCGGAAAGTTCAGGAAGGAGACCAATAGTGGACGGGCGTTCCCGTGCATCGGCCTTGGATGTACTGACCCTGGGGGGTCGGGAACCAAGTAAAAATCCGTTGTGTCCATTGCTTTGCTTTTGTTAGTTCTATCTATTTTCATGTCTAGAAAGAACGAAGTTTTACGAAGAATTCCAAAAGATTTTTGAACGATCGATATTCACCCCCCCTCTATCGACGGCACCGGTCCTACAGAATGAACTCCCCTTCAAATAGGATAAAGAGCACGTAGCATCCATCTTGAGAGAATTATCCTCATGTGATCAATCTCGTAGTGGATAGATTTCTCCCTTATTAATTTTGCATAAGCATCTTCTGGTGGTCGGAGACGATTAAGGTTCAGAACCCACTTAAGAGGTGAGGTGCTACTAGTCGAAATAAGAGCAACTCCTCCCTCTTGATGCTTTTTAGAAGTCCTTCCAGGAGGTTGGAGTCTGTTCAGATGGAACACCCACTCCAGAAGTCTTCAGGACCCTGCAAAACCATGTAATACCTCTCTCAAGCGTGCAGGGTAAGAAAGAAGTGTAATATCATCAATCTCTACATAAAAAGAATTGAGGTATGCATCACATCCAAGAAAATCAATTTTTGGCACCTCAATGAAGTTTTCACAATTAATATCTGCATAAGATGTGTCCAGTAATTCATCAGAACAAATAACATCAACACTAGGTATCGCAATGGAATTTTCACAATCAATTTCTAAATGTGATGTAGCAAGACATGCATCATAACCAATAAAATCAACATTGGGTACCTCTATGCAATTTTCACAATTATTTTCCATAAAGGATGTATTAAGAATATCATCACAACAAGCAATCTCAACACTAGGTGTGTCCAAATATTCACCACAATGAACAAAATCAATTTTAGGTGTCTCTACAAATTTTTTACAAATAAATTTTACAGAAGATATGTCAGTAAATTCATCACAATTAACACAATCAATTTTAGGCACCTCTACGAATTTCTCACAATCAACATTTACATGAGGTGTATCAAAACATGTTTCACATTCCACAAATTCAACAATAGGTGCCTCTATAAATTTCTCACAATCAAATTTTACAAAAGATGTATCCATAAGTGTATCACAAACAATAAAATCATTTTGAGGTACCTCCATTAATTTTTCCAAAGACATAAGAGGAATACTTACCTGATCGTGCTGAAGAATACCTGGAGGTTCTACAAGAGTGGATGTATCCATAGCTTCCTCCTGGTCAAGAACAGGTTCCATCTCAGGCTCAAGTTCTGGTGGACACTCAACTGAAGCAAGTGATTCTTGGGTTCTTGCTTCCACCATGCAAGTCCCTACACTTTCATTCTGATCCTCTGAATCTTCTAATATATCAAGCAATGTTGGTGGTCCCTGGGGCTCAGTGCAATCCCCTACACCTGTGGATTCATCTGCAACACATGCTTCATCAACCATATCTGCAACAACTATATTAGAAAAGTTAGAATCACAACAACTAAATCCTTACAAAATAAAAGTTTAGAAGGGTCTTGTAAAATTTCAGAATTGAAATCAAGCTTGTTACAAGCTCTGCTATTCATCTTCTCCAATGCCTCTAAATCAGTAGGAATGGGTGATTCTTGGGGCTCAGTGCAATCCTCTACACTCTCAATCCTATCCTCTGGATCTCCTGATGCATCAACCAATGATGGTGGTCCCTGGGGCTCAGTGCAATCCCCTACACCTGTAGATTCATCTGATTGTCATGATCTTTGGGCTAGTATTTGATTCATTTGATTAACCAATTTCCAAAGGCGTCCTGCGATGTCTTGACACTCTTGTTGTTATAAAATTTGTTGACACATCTCTTCTACCCCTTGTCGTGGCACATTTCCCGCACTCGAACATCCATAGCCCCCTTGGTTAGCATAGGGATTTAATTGACCTTGAAATGATGAAGTAGTAGGCTGAAAAATATTACCCTGCTGTGGTTGGAATTGGGGTTGTTGGGGCTGATATGAGGGATGAAATTGTTGCTGAAAGGGCTGAAAATTGGGCTGGAATGATGGTTGAACTTGCTGAGAATTGTAGCCCTGGAAATCTTGGATCTGAGGTTGAAATTGTGGTGGTGAAGACTGAATTTGAGTGGGCTGGAAACTCTGATTTTGTGGCTGGAAATTCTGGTTGCAAGGCTGGAATTGCTGTGGTAATTGATATGGTTGCTGAAATTGGGGTTGGAATTGCTGAATTGGTTGCTCAAAACTCTGGAATTGTGGCTGCCCATGCTGAAAATTCTGACTTGGCTGAAAATCTTGCTGAAATTGTTGAAATTGTGGCTGAAAAAACTGATTTGTTTGCTGAAGATTCGAATAGGGCTGTTGGAAATCTTGTTGTCGTGGCTGATTAAAAGGTTGCTGAAAATTTTGTTGAGACTGCTGAAATGGTTGAAAATTTTGTTGAAAATTTGGATTGCACCCTTGCTGAAAATTCTGAAATTGTGGTTGAAACTGTTGTGGTGGCTGATTGAAAGTTTGGTACTGCTGCAAATCTGAATAGGGCTGCTGAAATTGTTAACATGGCTGCTGATGAGGAGATGAATAAGCATTTGAAAACATTTTAAATCTACAGTCCTGTCACAAAACAAGTAAAATAGCAGCAACCGTATACAAAAGATAAAATAATCAAAAATAGAATCAAAAGATATAATTATCAAGCACCACTATATTCCCCGGCAACGGCGCCAAATTTGATAACTGTTTCAGTCGTGTCACGGTTTCAAATACAATTAAAGTATCGAACTCCTCTAAACTAATGTAGCATAGAGTAACTCGAGTCGTCTCCCAACGAATGTAGTCGGTGCATGATAATTCTCAGAATCGTATTTTATTGCTTTTGGATTTTGGATATGAAATTGGGTTTTGGATTTGAGAGCTATGACTACGAAATGAATAGTAGAGCAAGTATGAAATCTAGTTCTAATTAAGGAAAGACAATGCAGGTAAGGAAATCTACTTTACCCTAACTACAATTGTAGCAAAGGAAAGACAATTTGAAAGAAGCATTCAAGAAATAAAGCATCAATGAAACCTAGACATGAAGCAAAACCTACAGCATTAAAGAAATCTAATTTGACCTAACTTAATTGCATGAAATGAAAGACAAGAACATAAAGCAATTGAAAGAAACAAGATAAGCAATTGAAAGAGACAAGATAAGCAAGAACTTAAGAAAAACAAGAGACATGAAATTAAACCTATCTATAGAAACATTTTGTCGAACAACTTACGAGCATGAATTAAAATGACAAAAGTACGTGCCATTCGAAAATACAAGAGATCAAACTTGATACAAATATCAACAACCACATTCGACAATCACAGGCAACACAATTGCAACTCAAAATTAATGAAACTAATCAACAACTTAAACCCAATCCGATGAAGAAGCTGCTGGAAGTAATTTGTGAAGGAATGTGGCTGCCGGATACTGGATCTGATGAAGAAGAAGTTGAAGGAACTGATTTGCTGTAAATTGGAGAAAAAGTGCTGCTAAATCTGATGAAGGAGAACTGCTATAAATGCTGTGAAGAATTTGAAGCTACTGCTGGATCGAGCTGTGAAGAAGTGCTGGAAACAAACTGCTGGAATTGAAATTGCTGAAATGAAATCGGAATAATGGAAAGCTACTGGTGCTGTGAAGGAATTGAATTGCTGTGAAGGAATGCTACTGAAGAACTGCTGGAAATGGAATTGCTATGAAATCTGCTGGGAAATGGATCTGAAGCTACTGAATCTGAAGAGCTGTGAAAGAAAAAAACTGCTGAAAACGAATTGCAAGGAAAGAAAATGGTGAAGAAAAACTTGATAAAGAAAAACAAAGCTGTAAAGGAATTTGGTCGGCGACGGTGAGGTGGATGAAAGTCTTGATCGAGCGGGAACCCCTCAACTCGAGAGAAAGCTGCGGTGGAGTCGACTAGGGTTCAGAACCCCCAGAGCCCTAGCTCGTCCGGCCGGCGGTGATGAAGGGGATGGAATACCGCCGGCAGTGAAGGTAGAGAAGACGGGTTGAGTCGGGAACCCCTCAAACTCAGCCGCTCTCCCCGATCGCCCTCGTGTGGAGAAGATGGAGTCGAGAGGATACCCTAGCTGTGTGTCATCTGCCCTCTTTTGTTGTCTCGGCTTCAGCGGTTGGGTCAGCCAAACCGCAGCTCAGCTTGAGTTCAGTCCAGTCAAGCCAAGTAGTTCCCTTGAGTTCAGCCCAAACAGACCAAGCAGTTCGGTTCAGTCCTCTTGGTTCGGCACAGCTTGGGTTCAGCCAGCTTGGGTTCGGTCCAGTTAGCCAATGTCTTGGTTCGGTCTAGTCACTGCTCAGCCATATGATGATGGAAGCAACGGACGGCTGAGATCAATTTGGCTTCATCTAACGGTCGAATCTCTTCAGATCTGAACCAAACTCCACAAATCCCAATCAATGGTCCTGATCTACCTGTTCCCAGGTCGGATTAACCAGATCGGTGGCGGATGGTGCAGATCTTCCCTTTTCTTAAATGGATGGTCTAGAACATCTTGAGCTTGATCCAACGGTCAGATTACTTCTGATTTGGCTGAAATTTTCAGATCTTGATCTATGGTCATGATTGACTCTATCTTGAACTCGGATCGACCAGAAGTTGACCGATGGCTCAGATCTAGCCGTTCTCTGGAATGGGCGACTCTTATTAATCCAATGCTTGATCCCTTTGATCTGGATTCAATGCTGACTCAAGTCTGACCCGATTTGATCTAGGTTCATGATCATTTGAAGCCTACAAAATGATATTCAAATTTAGTGCCAAAAATATCACAAATATACAAAGATTTGAATTAAAATCCAAAATAGGGGAAATACATGAAACCTAATTCAATTGCAACCTTAAGCATATGAAATGTAGATCGAACATGGATTTTCGAGCCTAAAACAATCAATAAAATGGTGGTTATCAAGGGCAAGGGAGCCTATTCTCTGGACTCAAGGTCTAACTTGAGTTAGTCATGGTCAGAATTGGCCATGAATTAATCAAATGATCAGAGCAAAGTTGGCTGGATCGGTCTGATATCCGATCAAGGAGTTGGCACAAACTCTCTTGATAGTAGATCGGTCACAAGACCGATCTAGGATGCTTGATCGGTCTGTTGACCGATCCAGAAAGCTTCTGAGGAAACAGAAGACTGTCTGAACGGTCTGGTGACCGATCAGAAAATATTCTGTGAGGTCACAGAAATATTGGTGATCAATCAATGTGATCGGTCAGAACCAGCCTAGACCGATCATGATGGATCCTGATCGGTCCAGAACATGCCTGATCGGTCACCTTGACCGATCAGGAGGTTGCCTGATCAGTCACCTTGACTGATCAGGTGATTTGTCTTGAAATCCCAGTATGTTTAGGGATCGGTCTGGTGACCGATCCCCTAGTCTCTGATCGGTTAGTGAGGCCGATCAGAACACCACTGGAACAATCAGGATAGAGTCTGATTGGTCAGGAGGTTGTCTGATTGGTCAAGGTGACCGATCAACACCTCTGAACTTTAATTCAAATTGTTGTCAGCGCTGTTCTGATTTGCTTCGCTAATGAATCTGTAAGTGTGCAAACGTCACAGGGCTTTGATATTCAAATGAAGGAGCAAGAAGAAGGGTCAAGGGTGACTTTCTCTGGTGCTATTTTGTTTGATACACGTTTGCAGGTTTCAACGACATCTGGCATTTGACCTGAAGCTTCAGCTGAAGAGATGACTTCAATGTGCTGAGAGCTCAGAAGGGGTCAGTGGGTGACGATGCCTGTGTGTGTGCAGCCTGTGTGTGCGCTGTGTGTGTAGAAGAAAGACTTACGAAGAAGAGGTTGGCGAAGCAGAGAAGAACAACTAGAACAAAGAACAGAGCAAAGTGTTTTGTGGTTGAGTTGTTTTGTGTTCTATGTATTCTCTTCTTGCTTGAGCTTTATGCTACATCTGTTGTGCTTCCTTCTCTAGTCTCCTATGCTTCATATGATATATCTTTGAGACGTTTGTGGAGAGGTTACTCCACCGAGAAGGAGGAAGTTTTTAGCCGGATTCACTCCGGGGCCTGATCTGTCGACGATCAAGGGATCACCTACCTCACGGGCACGCCAAGGAGTAGGGGCAAGTTATCCCCGAACCTTGTAAACACTTGTGTTAGTTTCTGTTTGTGTTTCTTTCTGTTTTGTTTTCCGCTGCTAACCTGATCGTAGGAAGAAAGAAGCGAGTTTTGGTGGATGGCTATTCACACCCCCCCACTCTCTAGCCATCCCAAGATCCTAACATAGAGGCCAGCGTTCAGATAGTCGCAGGGCTACCAAGCGAGCTGAAAGAGGCACTGCTAGAGTGCCTGACCAGGAACCAGGACGTGTTCGTCTGGTCAATAAAAGAACTAAAGGGTGTCCGACTAGAGGTGAATGAGCACCACCTTCACGTATACCCTAACGCTCGGCCAGTCAAGCAGAGGAAGCGAGACTTCAGCACGGAACAGAATAAAGTAATCCATGCCGAAATCGAGAAATTATTGGAGGTCGGGCACATCCGAGAAGTCCAATTCCCAGCCTGGCTAGCCAATGTAGTCTTGGTGGCCAAGCCCGACAATAAGTGGAGAGTGTGCATCGACTTCCGGGATCTCAACCGAGCTTGCCTGAATGACTGCTACCCTCTGCCCCAGATTGACCAGATGGTTGACTCGACAACAGGAAGCGAGCTCATCTCTATGCTGGACGCCTACGAAGGATATCACCAGGTGCCCTTGGCAGCTGAAGACCAGGAGAAAGTGAGCTTCATCATGGCTGACGACAAGCTTCATCATGGATGACGACACGTACTACTACACGGTCATGCTATTCGAACTGAAAAATGTCGGAGCCACCTACCAGAGGATGATGAATAAAGTATTTTGCGTCGAGATCGGCTGGAACATTGAAGTATATGTGGATGACATACTAATCAAATCAAGCCGAACGGCAGATCTGGTGGCGGATGTGGAAGAGAACTGCTAGACCTTACGCAGGTATAGGCTCAAACTAAATCCCGCAAAGTGTCTTTTTGGGGCTCGAAGTGGCAAATTCCTCGGATACATAGTTACTGAGAGGAGCATAGAGACCAACCCGAGCAAGGTCAAGGCTCTGCTCGATATGCCCCCACCAAGGAACCTCCGAGAGGCGCAGAGGATCACTGGGCGAATCACGGCATTATCCTGCTTCATATCCTGATCTGCCGAGTGAGGGTTACCCTTCTTTAAGACCCTCCGCCAAGCTACCATGTTCCAATGGGATGCCGACTGTGACAAGGCGTTCGAAGAACTGAAGATGTATCTCGTCGAACTGCCAGTATTGGCCAAGCCCGAGGTCGGGGAAGTGTTATCTGTGTATTTGGCTGCCTCGGCCGAGTCAGTCAGCATGGTGTTAGTCAGGCAGGAGGGAGCCGAGCAGCAACCCGTGTACTTCTTCACTTATTTATTAAAGGGTGTCGAGTGTCGGTACACGACACTCGAGAAATTAGCGTATGTGCTACTATTAGCTGCTCGGATGCTCCAACCCTATTTTTTTAGCACACCTAATCGTGGTCCTGACTAACAGTAACATGGGATGAATAGCTTCTAACCCTGAAGCGTCGGGGCAACTGATCAAGTGGACGACCGAGCTAAGCGAGTATGACATCCAATACCTAGCCCGACCGGCCATCAAAGCGCAAGCCTTGGCCGATTTCTTAAGTGAGCTACATTCGGAAGAGGTTGAAGAGGCTTGGCAAGTTTATGTGGATGGTTCGTCAGCTCGACAAGGTAGTGGGATCGACATCCTGATGGTCCCACCAAAGGAGAGCAATTATACTTATCGGTCCGACTGAAATACCAAGCTACAAACAAATGAAGCCGAGTATGAAGCCCTCATAGATGGACTACAAGCGTCCAAGCACGTAGGTGTCACTCGGGTAATACTGTACTCGGACTCTCAGTTGGCCACCCAGCAGCTCTCCGGTCGATTCGAGGTCAATATCGACCGATTACAAGCCTTCGTAGAAGCCTACGAGAAGTTAAAAGCTGGATTCCAGGGCATCCAGCTACAGAAGATCCCGAGAGAAAGCAACCTACGGGCAGACGAGTTAGCCAAGCTGGCTAGCTCGGTGGGTTCTTGGGTGCTCCCTCAGCCAAACGGTCAAGTGATGATGGTAACGCATATAGAGCAGCAGGCTAAGCTGGAGCTAGGGACAGACTAAAGAGCACCGCTCATCGCTTACCTAATAGATGGGGTCCTCCCGGCCGACCAGGAGGAAGCCCGACTCCTAAGAAAGCGAGCGGTCCAATACTCAATGGTCGGAGATGTGTTGTACAAAAGAACCTTCGCTCGACCTCTACTCAAGTGCTTGGGCGAAGAAGATGCTGATTATGTGCTGAGGGAGATACATATGGGGGTTTGTGGGAGTCATGCTGGGGCTCGGACCGTAGCCCGGAAGGCACTGCTAGCCAGGTACTACTGGCCAACCCTGCAAAAGGACGCCGACCGAATAGTCTCCACATGCCTATCTTGTTAGAAGCACCATAGTCTCCCTCACCGACATGTAGAAATGATAAGGGCATCAGTAGTCTCCTGCCCGTTCGATCAGTGGGGAATGGACATCGTCGGACCTTTTCCGACCGTTGTGGCTCAGAAGAGATTCTTGTTGGTGGCTGTCGATTACTTTTCCAATTGGATAGAAGCTGAGGCCTTGGCGCGTATCACCGAGCAGGTCGTGATCAAGTTCCTGTGGCAGAACATCTTGTGCCGGTATGGGATTCCCCATTAGTTAGTCTCGGATAACGGAAGGCAATTCCAAGGTCGGAAGATACAAAAATGGTGCTCGACCTACGGTATTCAATAGGCCTTCACTTCCGTAGCATACCCGTAGAGCAACGGCCAGGCTGAAGTGGCTAATCGGGAGATCTTGAGTGGCCTAAAGACCAATCTAGACCATGCCGGAGGCACCTGAGTCGACGAACTGTCGAGTGTTTTGTGGGCTCAGCGAACCACACTGAAAGAAACAACATGTCACACACCTTTCCAGCTGGTATACGAAAGTGAGACCATGGTGCTGGTCGAAGTCAGATGCGAGTCTGATCGGCGGAAAGCCTATGACGAAGATAACTCAGAGAGGAGGCGTCTAGAATTGGACCTGGTCGAGGAAATCCAAGAGAAGGCAGCCGCTCGGATGTTTGCCTATCGCCAGAGGATGAAGCAAAGGTATAACCGAAAGGTGTTGCCAAGGGCATTCCAGGCCGGGGATCTCGTCTGGAAAAGAATCAAGCCAGTCAGGGATGTCAGCAAGCTAGAGCCCGGATAACCATTTTAGTCGCGTTACGGTTTCAAATACAATTAAAGTGTCGAACTCCTCTAAACTAATGTAGTATAGAGTAACTCAAGTCGTCTCTCTCAAGGAATGTAATGATAGGTTAATAATCCTAGTATTCTATGTTATTGCTTTTGAATTTTGGATATTAAACTGGGGTTTGGATTTGAACGTTAAGACTATGAAAAGAAATAGCAAAGCAAGTATGAAATCTAGTTCTAATTAATGAAAGACATTGCAGATAAGGAAATCTAATTTAACCTAACTACAATTGCAGAAAAGAAAAGGGCAACTTGAAATAAAGCATTGACGAAACTAAACATGGAGCAAAACCTACAGCATTAAAGAAATCTAATCTAACCTAACTTAATTGCATGTAAATGAAGACATAAAACTTAAAGCAATGGGAAAAGCAATACAAAATAAAAGTTAAGCAACTAAGAGACATCACAATTGAAAGTATTGTTCTAAGAGGCATTTAACCAAACACAAGATAGGCATGCTCTAAATTGCTTCAAGTACGTGCAATTTGAAATGGGGAAGATCCATCAAATACAAGCATTCACTTAAAAACACATAACAACTCAAACTATCAACATGACAATCAAATCTGAAGGCTGGAGGAATCCCTGGAATCTGAAGGAGTTGCTGCCAAATGCTGTTGAAGAAGACTGCTAGCCGACTGTGATTGAAGTAGAAGAAGAGGTGAAGAAGAAGAAGAGAGATGGAAGGTGGATGATTCGAGATGGGGTCCGGATGAGGGCCGGCGGCAGCGAGGTGGAGGGAAGTTGCTGCCGACCGGAGGTGGTGGAGAGGGAGAAGATATGTGGAAGAGATTGGATGAAGGAGAAGAAGCGGCTAGGGTTCGCGGATGATGGGCGTCCCCTTGTGATCGGTCGGTTGTGAAGAAGAGAAGGGGAAGTGGAAAGAAGGGCCGGCCGGCGGCGGTAGAGGGAGTTGCCGCCGGCGGTGAGGGTGGAGAGGAGATGAATCGAGTGGATCGTGTGTGTGAGAAGATGAATCGTGATGTTTGCGCGATGAGGGGTGAAGTAGAAGAGATGGATGGTGGGCTCCTTCTATTTTCGGCCCAGCTCAACCCATCTTGTATTCAGCCCAACCCATTCTTTTGTTTCCCTTCTGTTCAGCCTTTTGTTCGGCCTAGCCTCAGCCCCTTTCTCTTCCAAATTAGGTTGGCTGAATTGAGCCAAGCCTTCGAGTTAGACCATGGTTCCAATTTCTTTGATCCAAGTCTTGGTTCCAGGTCCAATCTTTAATTCCCTATAAAAATCATGAAATAATGCCAAAATTTAGAGAAAATTATAATGAGCTCCAAAAATAAATCCTAATCGTAAAATATGATATAAACATGATTTAAACGTACGAGAGGATAAAAAAATGCTAAATAAATGAGCAAATAAAATGACATAAAATGCTAGTTATCACACCCCCACACTTAATTCTTGCACGTCTCGAGCAAGCAAACAAAACTAAAAGAAAACAAAATATCTCCCAAACATTACATCCCCTATCAATACTTTAAAAATAATAAAAGAATGTTACTTAGGATCATCAAGTCTCAAGAATCAATGTATTTATGGTTTCAAAGCTCACATAAGTCCAAAGGCATGGTAATTTCATCAACTTGAATAAACTAAGCATGACAAAAACCTCACAAGATAGATATATGCATTGATGCTCACACAAATAACAAATATGAAAGTGGAATTCTCTCAAAGCATTCATGACATTGCACTACCATATGCTTGCTTATTTTCTACTTCTTCACTACTATAACATAAGTACACAAATTAAGAGGACTTTTCAATGACTAATGGTGAAACCATGTGCTACCAAGAGAACAAGAAGGGTAGATATCAAAGAAGATCACAGAGAATATGAGAGCATTGGGGTAATCAACATGATGTATATAATCAAACAATATGTCAAAATAAAAACTCACCCAAACATCCAACACTCAAAATTCTCCTTGCACATTCTTAATGCAATACACAACATTTTTTATGAAAATATTCCATCTTGTTCATCACTAACAAAATCCTAAATATTTGAGATTTTTTTTTTTTTTTCATTTCTCATCTTTTTTTCTTTTTTTTCTTCTTCTCTTTTTTTCCATCTTTATTTTTTTTCCAATAGAGGTATTTTCTTTTTTTTTTCACTCATTCGTCCATACACACTTGTCTTCCCCCCCCCCCCCCCCCCCACTTAAAACTTGCCTCAGACAATGTAACAAAGAATGATAACATCTAAAACTCACAATAATAGAGGCTAATAATAGATAAATAAAAAATATAACTCATCATGCAATCACCCCATGCTCTCATGCTCAAGGGAAGAATAAGCTAATAAAGATATGACAGTGAGAATATAAAGACAATGAGAAGATCTGACAAAGGAAAGACAATGAAACATGAAAGCAGTAGGTGAAATGCTCACTAGTGTCAATAGCAAAGTAGAGGGAAAACTAAGAGATCAATAAGAAAGTTTGCCTCCATCATATTCATGTAAACTTATGTTAATGTAATTTCAAAAAGAATCAAAGCAAGTTCTAGAGTGTCAAGTATCACAAATGCTATCACACATAAGAGGATTAAGGTAGGCATGACAATATCCTCACTAGGTGAACAATAAAATGTCATACTTAATCTATCAAGATAGAGTCCATCACCACAACAAATGACTAAATGCAATTAATGTCCCCAAGCATACCAAGGAAACAAAAACTCAATAGTCAGACTTAACCATCTTTTATGATTCTCAAAGCATAATAAAGGGATATGTAGGGAGATACCACTGTAAATCAAGCAAAGTTTATTCAAGACCAAACAAAATGTAGAATGAGGAAGCAAAGTATGAATGCAAAGTATGAAAGCAAACAAACATGCAAGTATAAACATAAAGAAAAATACGAAAAGGAAAGAAAAGGAACAAACTCCCTTTATTCCTGGCGGTTGGAGTCGGTTTAGGAGTAGCATCCACCCCGGTAGTGGTAGGGTTTGGGTAGTTGAGAGAGCATTCTTCACGTGATCAATGACATAATGCACTGCTCCCCCACACTTAAACTTCGCATAAGTGTATTCCGGTGGCCGGAGACGATTAAGATACAAAACCCACTTTAGAGGTGAAGTGCTACGAGTCAAAGTAAGAGCAACTCCTCCCTCTTGATACTTTTTGGAAATCCTTCCTGGAGGTTGGAGTCTATTTAGTTGTAGCACCCACTCCAGAATCTTACGGCACCCTGCAAAATCATAAAATACCTCCCATACGCGTGCAGGGTAAGAAAAAGATGAAATACAATTAGTCCCCAAATAGAATGTATCAAGAAATGCATCACAGCCAATAAATCAACCTTAGGTACCTCTATAAATTTTTCTAAAAAATTAGGAGAAATGGTTACCTTGTCTTGCTGAGAAATATCTGAAGGTTCTACAAGAATGGATGGAGCTATGGCCTCCTCCTGGTTAGGTAAAGGCTTCACTTCAAACTCAGGCTCTGGTGGACATACAACTGAAAGAGGTGATTCTTGGGTCCTTGCTTCCACCATGCAAGTCCCTACACTTTCATACTCATCCTCTGAATCTCCTGATATACCAACCAATGTAGGTCATCCCTGTTGGATCGAGAGAAACGATAGAGGGGGGGTGAATATCGTAAAACGTTTGGATTAAAGTTAGAGCAATTACGCAGCGGAAATTTAAATCAAACACACGCAAACACCGAGTTTTTTACTTGGTTCGGAGTCGCGGTCGGCTCCTACTCCAAGGCCCACGGTCGTTGACCGTTTACTATGGGCAATTCTATATTTGCGCAAAACCGTTTACAGAGAGATATTACAAAAGCAGTATAGTAAACTTAAAACAACTCTTCGTTACTGACATCCGGTGTAGATTGAATTTTCGGAGCGGAGGGACGTCGTCGGCGCTTGTATCTCTAGTTAGAAGGTTTCCGGAGCAGAGCGCGGGAGCAGAAGAGCGTAGAAGCGTTGAAAGAATTGTTGTTTTATGCCTTGGGGTCGAGGGCCTATTTATATCCCCTGGGGGCGCCCCCCACGTGTCAGCTGATCCGAGTTCTTCTCGGTCACCTCTGATCCCTTCAAACTCGGGATCAGATCTTGATTGGGGCGCCCGGGACGCTGGGGGCGCCCGGGTTGACCGGGTCAGTCTCTTATCCGGTTGGCTTCTCGCTGGCTTGCTTTGTTAGCTTAAGCTAGGGGCGCCCGGGACGCTGGGGGCGCCCGGGAGCATGGGGGGCGCCCAGGAGCACGAGGGCGCCCCACCCAGTAAGCTGTTGAAGCGAACACCTGCTCCATCTGTTTTATGTTCACCTTGGGGGCGCCCGGGACACTCCGGGCGCCCTGGTCAGCTGCTGCCTCACTCCTTTGAGGCTCTCTGAGCTGCAGACACTCGTTCCTTCGGTCCTACATCCAGGGTTAGTCCAAAACAACACAGAGCAATAATATATTAATTTTATACAGCCTTAGCTGTAGTGGTTCTGACTTTGGGCCTCCAAAATGGAGCCCTAGGTCGAACCGACGCCTACTGTTCCCTCGACGGGGAACGCGTCCTTACCTACTCCTCTCGAGAGAATGTACCTGATGCCAACCGACTCCTCCGGTTGGACTTTTGCCCAGCGGTCCTTTGCCAGGTCTTGGATAACAAGCTATCCTTCGCCCGGTGGCTAGCAGTCTTTCGCCAGGTCTTCAGTACCAAGCTGTCCTTCGCCTGGTGCCTAGCAGTCCTTCGCTAGGGCTTTGTATCTTGGCATTCCTTCGCTAGGTGCCTAGCAGTCCTTCACTAGGGCTTTGTATCCTGGCAGCCCTTCGCCAGGTGCCTAGCAGCCCTTCGCTAGGACTTTGTTTCCTGGCAGCCCTTCGCCAGGTGCCTGGCAGCCCTTCGCTAGGACTTTGTCTCCTGGCAGCCCTTCGCTAGGACTTTGTCTCCTGGCAGCCCTTCGCCAGGTGCCTAGCAGCCCTTCTCTAGGACTTTGTTTCCTGGCAGCCCTTTGCCAGGTGCCTAGCAGCCCTTCACTAGGACTTTTCCTGCACACTTGAGTAACATTGTTAGATCACCAATAATACTTAACTTTGAACCCTTTGCCAATATCAAAACAAGGTTCGATATGGTGCTTCCTGCACCAACAATCTCCCCCTTTTTGATTTATGGCAACACGATTCAAAGTTAAGTAAAAATTACAACAGTTTAAGCAAGAAGGTTAAGACCAATAAAACATAGCAATTCTGAACAGTCTAAAACCAATGTAATTTGAACAAAAATTTTTTTTTCTCATACTCCCCCTGAATCATTGTGTTATAAAATACTTAACTTAACTTTGACCTTTCCTCCCCCTTTGACATATATCAAAAACAAACATGGGTGAACAAGGTTTCTAATAGAGAGTTTTTGAGTTTGTGTAAAACTTCTAAGTTTTTTGACAAAGTGTTTTTTAAAAAGCATTTGCATAAAAAACTTTTTACATTTAGACAATTTTGAAAAGCTTTGTAAACCTAAATTTTGTTTAAAAAAGCTTTTACATACAAGACTTTGGAAAAAGGAATTTTACTTAGGCAAAATTTTGAAGCCAAATTTCCCCAAAAAAATTCAACTTTGAGAATTGGGAGAAAATTTATTTTAAAAGACTTTGTTTGGAAATACTTTGTGTATTTTGAAAAACAAAATCTTTTTTTTTTAAAAATTCTAGACAAGTTTAAAAAAAACTTTACTTAGAACCATTTGTCAAAATTTTCAAAAAGTTTTTTTGCTCAGGCAAATTTACTAAAAAAAATTTTACTTAGAAAAAAACATGTACTTAAAAACATTTGAAACATTTAGACATACTTAAAAAATTTTGAAGCACTAGCAATACATGAAAGCACTTGAAGTAGTTTGAAATTTTAACAGCACTTGGCACTTAAAAACAATTTGAAGTACTTAGATATTTTTAAAGTACTTTACAAAATTCTTAGACCAATTTTAAAGCACTTAGAAATACTTAGCTTTTTGTGAAAACGAGATAAAAAAATTTCTCTCTCTTTTCTATTTCTCTCCCCCTTGGCCATATATCAATAAGGAGGTTTTGAAAGAAAATTTAAGAAAGAAATGTGTGTATCAGAGTTTATGAGCTTTGAAAATAAAAATACTTGTTATAATTCTGAAAGTATAGCAAGTAGCTTAAATTGTACCAATGAAAACTCCACTTTGAAAAGTATTGTGAAAAAAATATTTTATATTTGTAGGCAAGTTTTTAGAAAATTCACGTACTTAGAATACTATTGCCTTAGAAAAGTATTTATTTGGAAAAGATTTTTAAAAAATATTTTCATTTAACAGATAGTACATTTGGAAGAATACAACAAAATGTTATGCAAAAGAAAATTTGAAACCCATTTTCACTTTGAAAAAGATTGAAAAAAAATTGTTTTTTTTTTGAAACATGTTTAGTACACTTTAAAAAATTATTCGTACTTTGTAAATATTAGTGCTTTGAAAAAGTATTAGTACTTTTGCAGGATGTTATGCATTTTTGACAAATATAAGTACTAATAAATACTTTTGAACATAATATTTTAAGAAAAAATTTAATATAATACTTTACTTGGCATGGTTTCCTTTCCAGTCTGACATAATCCTAGGAAATCTTGTTAACTACAAGGGCATTTTCCTAAGTGTCCTAGAAAATTTTCAATCCAAGTAAATATTATAAAAGTAACTTCATAAGTCACAAGAATTTTGAAAAATAAAATAATAGTATTTTGGAACAAAAATTATTTAAGTTTTCAAAAGGATTTTAAACTTGCAGTGCATGAAAGTATATAATTTAAAAAAATATTCAATAATTCTTTTAATTTAATCTGCCCCTAAGCTTGACCCAGTCCTAGGAAGCTTGCTGACTACAAGCGATCTTCCTCTGAGTTTTAGGGTTTGATTTAAATTATAAGAATTATCTAATAACTTCAAAACAAATAATTACCAAAAAAAATATTTCAGAAATTCTTCTTTTGACTCAAACTCCCCCTAAATTTGACACATCCTAGGAGTCCTTGTAGATCATGAAGTGGACCTTCCTCTGTGTCTTTAGGGTTTATTAAAATCAAAAGAATAATTTTGAATAACCTTCTGAGTATGATAACTTTCAAGGAGATAAATTTTTGAAAACACAACTTGGAATGATAGCACAGTTTTCGAAAATCATGATGTTAACTTTTCAAAGAGATAGTAATATACGAGGGTTTTTGAGTCACTTTTTGAAAACCATATTTTGAGATGATAATAAGTTTTAGAGCATAAGGTTTTTGAAAAAGCTGAATTTTTCGAAAAAGATTAAGAAGAACTCCCCCTGTATCCGACACAGTCTGACTTTTATCTAAGTTCCTTAAGGGATATCAGTGACCAAGTTAATGATTAAATCAGAACAAGCCCAAGACTCTATTTATTGTGATATTTGACATGAAATTAAAAAAAATGTTAGGAATGAAAAAGTAGGGTACAGTACAATAAATTAAAAATTAGAGGTAAGTTTGAATAACTTTTGCAAACCTTTTTATTTAAAAGGATAGTGAATCATGTTTTTAGATCCTAGATGTCTCACCCAGTTCTACGTGGTCAAACATGTTAACCTTATGGGTTGTGTGAGATAAATATTTAATTTTAACAAAAAATGGTTAATTTTGAAAAGTTAAATTAATTTTTAAAACCAATTTAAATTTATTTTGAAAAGAGATATTTGAATCTAAAATTAACTGAAAATTTGTGTTAGATTCGAATTTAACAAAGAGTAAATTGAATTTGAATTTCAAAAATTGGCTTCCAGGTCTTGGCGAGGCACAAGGCCTTCTTTGGCCGTAGCCTTATTGGATCATCAACCCTTTCCTAGACAAAGCCTTTTAGTGAAATTTCATCTTCAAAATTACTTTTTGGTAAATTCTGGTCTAACTAGTTTGGGTCTTGGATCGGTAGCTTCGGCTAGTTTCACCAGTCTAAAGAGACCAAGTAGTGTATACTTGACCTTATTAGAAAAGGCTGTTGGTGCAGGAAGAACCATATCGAACCTCGTTTTGATATTGGCAAAGGGTTCAAAGTTAAGTATTATTGGTGATCTAACAATGTTACTCAAGTGTGCAGGAAAAGTCCTAGCGAAGGGCTGCTAGGCACCTGGCGAAGGGCTGCCAGGAAACAAAGTCCTAGCGAAGGGCTGCTAGGCACCTGGCGAAGGGCTGCCAGGAAACAAAGCCCTAGCGAAGGACTGCTAGGCACTGGCGAAGGGCTGCCAGGAAACAAAGCCCTAGCGAAGGACAGCTAGGCACCGGGCGAAGGACAGCTTGGGATCCAAGACCTAGCGAAGGACTGCTAGGTAAAAGTCCAACCAGAGGAACTGTTGGCAACAGGTACATTCTCCCGAGAGGAGTAGGTGAGGACGCGTTCCCCGTCGAGAGGGAACAGTAGGCGTCGGTTCGACCTAGGGTTCCATTATGGAGACCCAAAGTCAGAACCAAGACAGCTAAGGCTGTATAAACTAACCACTTAATGTTTTATTGTGTTTTGGACTAACCCTGGATGCAGGACCGAAGGAACGAGTGTCTGCAACTTAGAGAGCCTCAAAGGAGTGAGGCAACAGCTGACCAGGGCGCCCGGAGTGTCCTGGGCGCCCCCAAGGTGAACACAAAACACACAAGTAAAAAGCACGCTTCGACAATACATCCTGCGGGCGCCCCCAACAACAAAGTACCGAAGCACACCCTCGCGAAGCCAGAAGATAGAAGTTTGACCCGGTCAATCCGGGCGCCCTGAGCGCTCTGGGCGCCCCGGTCAAACCTGATCCCGAAGGTAAAGGGATCAGACGCTGACCGAGACATTGACGGATCAAATGACACGTGGGGGGGCGCCCCCGACGTCCCGGGCGCCCCCAGGCCCTATATAAAGGGCCCTCGACCCCAAGCTTCAAAATCAACTTCCAATCAATGCTTCTACGCTCTTCTGCTCTCGCGCTTCGCCCCGGAATCCTTCCAACTTGAGCCGACGACGTCCTGCTGCTCCGAAAAAGTCGATCTACCTCGGACGTCGGTAAAAGAGCTATTTAAGTTTACTGTACTGAATTCTGTAATAATCTTTCGTAAACTATTTGCGCCTCATATAGAATTGCCCAAAGTAAACGGTCAACGACCGTGGGCCTTGGAGTAGGAGTCGACACAGGCTCCGAACCAAGTAAAATCGAACGTGTCTCTGTGTGACTTTATTTTCTTAATTTCCGCTGCGTACTTGCTCTAAGTTCTTTCCAAAAAATGATTTCCGATATTCACCCCCCCTCTATCAGTTTTCTCGATCCAACAAGTGGTATCAGAGCGGGGAAGCTCAAATATGGTGCAATCACCAATTTGGGAGTTTTTCGGATTTACGAATTTTTTTATTTTATCTCTTTTCTATTTTGGTTAATTAACACCACTCGATCTCTTTTGCCTTTTTCAATTTTGAATTCTCATTTTTTTACTATAAGTCAAAATTGATAAAACAAACAATTTTTGAAAATTTGTCATAAATTTTTTGTTATTATTTTAATATTTTTCTCGAAATTCGTGCTACTTTAATTCGAGCAAAAATTTTTCTCAAACATTAAATTCTTATTTTTTCATTATTAATCATAATTGAGAAAATCAACATTTTCAAAAAATTTGTCATAAATTATTTTTATTATTTTATTATTATTCTGCCTCGAAATTCGTGTAATTTTTTTTTTTGGCTATTTTTCCCCTTCTCCCACACTACTAATCCAAGACCAAGTCTTGGTACATTTCTGTTATTTCTTTTGTGTGCAAGGATCATTTTTAATGGCTAATCAAGAATGGAATAACATTCGTCCACCGCTCTTCTCTGGCGAAAATTTCAACTCCTGGAGAAGTCAAATGGAATCCCACCTGAAGGCTAATCTAGATTTATGGTCGATAATCCAAACGGGGTTCAGATTCCCCACGGAAGATGGAACATCGATCGCTTGGGACAAATTGGATGAACCAACTCTAAGGAAGATCGAGACTGATGCTAAGGCAACAGTAATCATACAATGCGGTTTAACCAACGAACAACTCAAGCTAGTCGGTTCATTTGGATGTGCTAAAGAGATGTGAGAGAAGCTACTCAACCTACACGAAAAGAGCTCCGATATTGAGGTCTTTGAAGGAGAGATGTTCGAATCATCGGACGAATCAAATGAAGAAGAAGATTACCAAAGTTATCTTGCAATCTCGGTCCAAGCACAAACAGCCGAGTCAGACTCAACACCCGACGTCGAAGTCAAACCTGAGTCAGACGACGAGTTTTCTGAGACAAAATTGGTAACTAATTTTGAGTCATTTTCTTCAAAATTAAGGTTAAATAATCAAGCTGATACTGCAATGGTCGAGGAAAGTATAGTTTTTATTGCAGGAAAAACATTAAGAGAACTGCAAAAGAGGCCTCAACCAATACCTAAGTCCAACTCAGACTCAGAATTTGACGACGAAGAAGGGGATCATTGGAAGAAGGTCCGAATGGCTTGCGACCACTACAAAATACCTAAAAATCAGTCAAGCAAAAGAAAGATGGGTAACTTTAATTCATATGAAAATTTAATTCATAATATTGCTGTTTTTGAAAATCCAGAGTTTTATTTCGATTATGATATAACTTAGAACATTTTTTTCTTGTCTGCTTTAATTGAGTGTTGCTTTTTATTTTATTTTAATTAGGATTGATTAGTTTAAGGACTAAAACGATTAACTGAAATTTGAACAACATAGTATTGGGAGGAGGTGAGATGATAGTACATTAGGGAAGCCTTTTCTAATAAGGTCAAGTATACTCTACTTGGTCTTTTTAGACTGGTGAAACTAGCCGAAGCTACCGATCCAAGACCCAAGCTAGTTAGACCAGAATTTACCAAAAAGTAATTTTGAAGATGAAATTTCACTAAAAGGCTATGTCTAGGAAAAGGTTGATGATCTAATAAGGCTACGACCAAAGAAGGCCTTGTGCCTCGCCAAGACCTGGAAGCCAATTTTTGAAATTCAAATTCAATTTACTCTTTGTTAAATTCGAATCTAACACAAATTTTCAGTTAATTTTAGATTCAAATATCTCTTTTCAAAATAAATTTAAATTGGGTTTAAAAATTAATTTAACTTTTCAAAATTAATCATGGTCTTTTCAAAATAAATCTTTCTATTAAAATATTTATCTCACAAAACCCATAAGGTTAACATGTTTGATTACGTAGAACTGGGTGAGATATCTAGGACCTAAAAGTATATGTCACCATCCTTTTAAATAAAAATGATTTCAAAAGGTATTCAAATTATATCTATTTTTCAAATTAATTCAGTTTACTATACCCTTCATTGTCATCTCTATTTTAAATATATATATATATATATATTGAATTTCATATTAAATATCACAATAGACTCATTTTGAATAGAATCTAGGACTTGTTTGATTTAGCTATTAATTGGTCAAACATAGTCAACTAAGCCAAACTTGGTCAACGTAGTCAGACCTAGTCAACACTGAAATCCCTTAAGGAACTTAGATAAAAGTCAGACTGTGTCGGATACAGGGGGAGTGTTTTTTTGTTTCTTTTTCGAAAAATTCAGATTTTTCAAAAACCTTATGCTCTAAAACTAATTAACATTTCAAAATAAGGTTTTCAAAAATTTGATTAAAAAACCCTCGTATATTACTATCTCTTTGAAAAATTATCATCATTTCAAAAATGATTTTCGAAAACTATGCTATCATTCCAAGTTGTGTTTTCAAAAATTATCTTCTTAAAAATTATCATACTTCAACGTTATTCTTTTGATTTTGGTAAACCCTAAAGACACAAAGGAAGGTCCACTACATAATCTACTAGGACTCCTAGGATGTGTCAAATTTAGGGGGAGGCTGAATCAAAAGAAGAATTTCTGAAAAGTTTTTATTAATAATTATCTGTTTTGAAATTATTTAATAACATATTTTCATGAACTATATCTTCAAAATCCTTTCTGAAAATATAAGTATTTCAAAATGTTATTATTGTTGTGGCTTATGAAATTATATTTACTTGGGTTGGGGAATTTCCAGGACACTTAGGAAAATGTCCTTGTAGTCAACAAGGCTTCCTAGGATTGTGTCAGACTGGAAAAGAAACCTAGTCAAGTAAAATATTATATTTTTCAAAGTCTAATACGTTTCAAAAATTACTTATATTTTTCAAAGTCTAATATGTTTCAAAAATTACTTATATTTTTTTAAAGTCTAATACGTTTCAAAAATTACTCATATTTTTCAAAGTCTAATACTTTTCTAAAAGTACTTATGTGTTTCAAATCATAATTTATCTCAAAAGTACTTGAAAAATCTTTTCTAAATTTTTAAGGAAATTTTTTCTTACAATAATTTTTCAGAACCTCACAATACTCTTCAAAATATATTTAATCTGGAAATTTAAGCTTTTTGCTGTGCTTTCGAGAATTATACTAAGTATTTTTATGATTTCAAAACTCATAGGCTCTGATACACAAACTTTCTCCTTAAACCATTTCCTTTTTAAAGAAACTTTATTGAAAACTTCGAGTTGCTCTTAACTAAGAATTTCCTGTGTGATACTCAGAAGTTTTTCAAAATATCTTTTTCAAAACTGAACTTAGAAATGGTTTAAAACCGAAGGAGAAGAATGTCACATTAAGGGGGAGAAGAATTTCACATTAAGGGGGAGAGAAAGGAAATTTTGTTTAATTTTCTTTAAAAGTGCTTTAAAAATTTCTAAGCATTTCTAAGTATTTCAAAATATATTAAGTGCATGTTTTTTTAGTAAAATTCTTCTTAGTAAACAAAATTTGTCTGAGCAAAAACTAGTTGAAAATTTTGGCAAATGTTTCTAAGTAGAGTTTTTTTTGTCTAGAAGCTTTACAAATTTTGTTTTTCAAAATACATAAAGTATTTCCAAGCAAACTCGTCTAAATGAACTTTTTTAAAAACAAATTTTTTTTCAATTCTCAAAGTTGAACTTTTTTTTGGAAATTTGACTTCAAAATTTGGCCTAAGTAAAATTCCTTTTTGCAAAGCCTTGTAAGTAAAAGCTTTTTTTTAACAAAATTTAGGTTTGCAAAATGGAAAATTGTCTAAGTGTAAATGCTTTTTAAAACACTATGTCAAAAAAAAAAACTTAGAAGTTTTACACAAACTCAAAACTCTCTATTAGAAACCTCTTTTCGCCCATGTATGTTTTTGATATATGTCAAAGGGGGAGGAAAGGTCAAAGTTAAGTGGTTTAACACAAGAATTCAGGGTTTTAGGGGGAGTATGAGAAATAAAGATTTTTTTTAAATCTATTATGTTCATACTTCATTGTGTTTTTATCTTTTTGCTTAACTTATATTTTTTTACTTAACTTTGAATGTGTTGCCATAAATCAAAAAGGGGAGATTGTGGTGCAGGAAGCACNAAAGATCAACGGTTGACCTCAGAAATTATTCTGAAGCCCTTCAGCAGCTCTAATGAATCGTACCTCATTCCCTTCACCGTCTTATTCGCACTTGGTTCAGGACATGGTCTATGTGTGTCAGTCCCCACTAGGCTTACTATGTCACACCTAGCCCAAGCAATGCCTTTCTCGTCCAACGGATTCTAATTACTCTCATGTATCTGAGATATTCATACTCTGATCATGTGATGCTCTGGCCAGAGGCTTCGAGTAATAATCCGACGATAGGCCTTGGGTATACATCTCCTCGCAAGGAGTGGTGAATCCTTTGTAGGCTGTTCAAACATCTTCGAGCACTTCGGCTTATACCCAATCATCCTGGGTCCACACCTCCTTGGAGATGCTTGCTTAAGATGTCAAAGTATAAGTCTTCATGTCCAAGATGACTTGAACACCGCAAGTCAAAGGAACATCGTGTTAGCGCAGGAAGCACCACATCGAACCTTGTTTTGATATTGGCAAAGGATTCAAAGTTAAGTTTATTTGTGATCTAACAATGTTACTCAAGTGTGCAGAGACAAAGTCCTAGCGAAGGAATGCTAGGAACCTGGCGAAGGACTGCCAGGAAACAAAGTCCTAGCGAAGGGCTGCTAGGCACCTGGCAAAGGACTGCCAGGACACAAAGCCTTAGCGAAGGACTGCTAGGCACCTGGCTAAGGACTGCCAGTATCCAAGCCCTAGCGAAGGACTGCTAGGCAACTGGCGAAGGACTGCCAGTATCCAAGACCTAGCGAAGGAATGCTAGGCGCCAGGCGACGGACAGCTTGGGAGTAAAGCCCTAGTGAAGGAATGCTAGGCACCGGGCGAAGGACAGCTCGGTATCCAAGACCTGGCAAAGGACCGCCAGGCAAAAGTCCAACCAAAGGAGCAGTTGGCATCAGGTACATTCTCCCGAGAGGAGTAGGTGAGGGTGCGTTCCCCGTCGAGAGGGAACAGTAGGCGTCGGTTCGACCTAGGGCTCCATTTTGGAGACCCAAAGTCAGAACCAAGACATCTAAGGCTGTATAAACTAACACATTTATTATTTTATGTTGTTTTGGACTAACCCTGGATGCAGGACCAAAGGAACGAGTGTCTGCAGCTCAGAGAGCCTCAAAGGAGTGAGACAGTGGCTGAGTAGGGCGCCCGGAGTGTCTCGGGCGCCCCCAAGGTGCATACAAAACAATGTAAGTAAGGAAGGCTTCGAATAGCTACTGGGCGGGGCGCCCCGGTGCTCCCGGGCGCCCCCAAGTGCATGCCTACTAACCAGAAGCCAGCGAAGACAAGGGATAAGCTTTGACCCGGTCAATGCGGGCACCCCGAGCGCTCCAGGCGCCCCGGTCAAAGTTGATCCTGAATGTAAAGGGATTAGAAGCTGACCGAGACCGAGGCGGATCGGATGACACGTGGGGGGGCGCCCCCGACGTCCCGGGCGCCCCCAGGGCCTAAAAAAGGACCCTCGAACCAAGGCTTCACAACAACAATACATTCAACGCTTCGACACTCTTCTGCTCACGCACTCTGCTCCTGAAACTTCCCAACTCGAGCCGACGACGTCCCTCCGCTCCGAAAAGATAATCTACCTCGGACGTCGGTAACAAAAGAGCGATCTTTTAATTCTGTGCTTATAACATTACTATTGTAATTCATCTTTGTAAACTATTTTTGCGCCTCATATAGAATTGCCCAAAGTAAATGATCAACGATCGTGGGCCATGGAGTAGGAGTCGACCCAGGCTCCGAACCAAGTAAAAATAATTGTGTTTGCGTGTGTTGTGTTTTATTTTCCGCTGTGCAATTTCTCTATCCCTAAATCCGAACGATTTCCGATATTCACCCCCCCTCTATCGGTTCTCTCGATCCAACAAGTGGAATCAGAGCGGGGTAGTTCAAACTTGGTGCAACCACCAGTTTGAAAGTTTTTCGTATTTACAAAATTTTTAATTTTATTTCGTTTCTTTTTAATCAACACCACTCGATCAGTCTCGCTTTTTATTTTCAAATAAATAATATCCGTAGGTGTATCAGTACGCCTTTTTCAATTTTGAATTCTTATTTTTTTTACCATAAGTCAAAATTAATAAGACAAATAATTTTTGAAAATTTGTCATAAACTTTTTTATTATTATTTTAATATTTTTCTCGAAATTCGTGCCACCTTAATTCGAGCAAATTTTTTTTTAAATTTTTTATTTTTCATCATTAATCAGAATTGACGAAGTTAATATTTTCAAAAATTTGTCATAAATTATTATTTTAGTATTATTCCTCCTCGAAATTCGTGCAATATTTATTTTGAGCTATTTTTTTGCTTCTCCCGCACTACTAATCCATGACCAAGTCTTGGTATATTTCTGTTATTTCTTTTGTGTGCAAGGATCATTTTTAATGGCCAATCAAGAATGGAATAGCATTCGTCCCCCGCTCTTCTCTGGCGAAAATTTCAACTCCTGGAGAAGTCAAATGGAATCCCACCTGAAGACTAATCTAGATTTATGGTCGATAATCCAAACGGGGTTCAGATTCCCCACGGAAGATGGAACATCGATCGCTTGGGACAAATTGGACGAACCAACTCTAAGGAAGATCGAGACTGATGCTAAAGCAACAGTAATCATACAATGCGGTCTAACCAACGCACAACTCAAGCTAGTCGGTTCATTTGGATGTGCTAAAGAGATGTGGGAGAAGCTACTCAACCTACACGAAAAGAGCTCCGGTATTGAGGTCTTTAAAGGAGAGATGTTCGAATCATCGGACGAATCAAATGAAGAAGAAGATTACCAATGTTATCTTGCAGTCTCGGTCCAAGCACAAACAGCCGAGTCAGACTCGACACCCGACGTCGAAATCAAACATGGGTCAGACGACGAGTTTTCTGAGACAAAGTTGGTAACTAATTTTGAATCATTTTCTTCTATATTAAGGTTAAATAATCAAGCTGATACTACAATGGTCGAGGAAGGTATAGTTGTTATTGCCGGGGAAACTCCAAGAGAACCACCAAAGAAGAAGATTCAACTTGTACCTGAGTCCGACTCAGACTCAGAATCTGATGACGAAGGAAGGGATTCTTGGAAACTGGTCTGGTTGGCTCGCGACCGCTACAAAATATCGAAGAAACAATCAAGCAAAAGAAAAATGGCTAGAATCAATGGGGAGATTCCCAACCGGGAATCAAAAGGTAAATTTACAGTATTTGAAAATCCAATATTTACCTTGAATAATGCGATTGACTCGTATAAATCAGTTAAGGATAATACGTTAGAAAACTTAATTCACAACCATGCTGATTTTAAAAACCCAGAGTTTTATTTTGATTATGATGTAACTTAGATCAATTTTTTGTTTGCCTTAATTGTATGTTGCTTTTATTTTAGTTATTTTTTTTAATTAGGATTGGTTAGTTTAAGGACTAAAATGATTTAATTGAAGTTTGAACAACATAGTATTGGGTGGAGGTGAGATGATAGTACGTTAGGGAAGCCATTTTGACAGAACTAGCTGAAGCTACCGATCCAAGATCCAAACTAGTTAGACCAGAATTTATCAAAAAGTGATTTTGAAGATGAAATTTCACTAAAAGGCTTTGTCTAGGAAAGAGTTGATGATCCAATAAGGCTACGACCAAAGAAGGCCTAGTGCCTCGCCAAGACCTGGAAGCCAATTTTTGAAATTCAAATTCAAGTTACTTCTTGTCAAATTCAAATCTAACATAAATTTCAATTGATCTTAGACTCAACTACTTTTTCAAAATAAAGTTAACATTCATTAAAATAGTTTTCAAAGTTAATTCAATTTTTCAAAATAAATCTTTCTATTAAAATATTTATCTCACAAAACCCATAAGGTTAACATGTTTGATCACGTAGAACTGGGTGAGATATCTAGGACGTAAAAGAATATGTCACTATCCTTCTAAATAAAACTCAAAGTGCTTTCAAAAGTTATTGAAAATTATCTCTAATTTTCAAATTAACTCTGTTTACTGTACCCTACTTTTTCAACTCTAATAGTTTTTTCAAAATGTTAAATTTCATGTTAAATATCACAATAGACTTGTTTTAAAGAGAATCCAGGGCTTGTTTGATTCAGTCATTGATTGGTCAAACATAGTCAACATAGTCAAACCCTAGTCAACATAGTCAAACCTGGTCCACACTGAAGTCCCTTAAGGTACTTAGATAAAGTCAGACAGTGTCAGATACAGGGGGAGTTTTTTTTTTGTTTCTTTTTCCGAAAAATTCAGATTTTTTTCAAAAACCATATGCTCTAAAACTCACTATCATCTCAAAATAAGGTTTTCAAAAATTTGATTAAAAAACCCTCGTATATTACTATCTCTTTGAAAAATTATCATCATTTCAAAATGATTTTCGAAAACTATGTTATCATTCCAAGTTGTGTTTTCAAAAATTATCTTCTTAAAAATTATCATACATCAAAGTTATTCTTTTGATTTTGGTAAACCCTAAAGACACAGAGGAAGGTCCACTACATAATTTACTAGGACTCCTAGGATGTGTCAAATTTAGGGGGAGGCTGAATCAAAAGAAGAATTTTTGAAAAAGTTTTTATTAATAATTATCTATTTTGAAATTATTTAATAACATATTTTCATGAACTATATCTTCAAAATCCTTACTGAAAATATAAGTCTTTCAAAATGCTATTATTGTTGTGGCTTATGAAATTATGATTGAAATAATATTTACTTGGGTTGAAGAATTTCCAGGACACTTAGGAAAACGTCCTTGTACTCAACAAGGCTTCCTAGGATTGTGTCAGACTGGAAAAGAAACCTAGTCAAGTAAAATTACTTATATTTTTCAAAGTCTAATACGTTTCAAAAATTACTTATATTTTTTCAAAGTCTAATACGTTTAAAAAATTACTTATATTTTTCAAAGTCTAATACGTTTCAAAAATTACTTATATTTTTTCAAAGTCTAATACGTTTCAAAAATTACTCATATTTTTCAAAGTCTAACACTTTTCTAAAAGTACTTATGTGTTTCAAATCATAATTTATCTCAAAAGTACTTGAAAAATCTTTTCTAAATTTTTTAAAGAATTTTTTTTCTTATAAAATATTTTTTAGAACCTCACAATACTCTTCAAAATGGATTTAATCTAGAAATTTAAGCTTTTGATATGCTTTCGAGAATTATACTAAGTATTTTTATGTTTTCAAAACTCATAGGCTCTGATACACAAACTTTCTCCTTAAACTTTTTCCTTTTTAAAGAAACTTTATTGAAAACTTCGAGTTGCTCTTAACTAAGAATTTCCTTTGTGATACTCAGAAGTTTTTCAAAATATCTTTTTCAAAATTGAACTTAGAAATGGTCTAAAACAGAACGAGAAGAATTTCACATTAAGGGGAAGAGAAAGGAAATTTTGTTTAATTTTCTTTAAAAGTGCTTCAAAAATTTCTAAGCATTTCTAAGTATTTCAAAATTTCTTAAGTGCATGTTTTTTCTTAAATAAAATTCTTCTTCTTAGTAAACAAAATTTGTCTGAGCAAAAACTAGTTGAAAATTTTGGCAAATGTTTCTAAGTAGAGTTTTTTTGGTGAAAAACTTGTCTAGAAGCTTTACAAATTTTGTTTTTCAAAATACACAAAGTATTTCCAAGCAAATTCGTCTAAGTGTGCAAATTATTTTAAAAACAATTTTTTTTTTCAAATCTCAAAGTTGAATTTTTTTTCGAAATTTGACTTCAAATTTGGCCTAAGTAAAATTCCTTTTTGCAAAGCCTTGTAAGTAAAAGTTTTTTTTAAAACAAAATTTAGGTTTGCAAAATGGAAAATTGTCTAAGTGTAAAAAGTTTTTATGCAAATGCTTTTTAAAACACTTTGTCAAAAAACTTAGAAGTTTTACACAAACTCAAAACTCTCTATTAGAAACCTTTTTTCGCTCATGTATGTTTTTGATATATGTCAAAGGGGGAGGAAAGGTCAAAGTTAAGTGTTTTAACACAAGAATTCAGGGTTTTAGGGGGAGTATGAGAAATAAAGAATTTTTTTTATTTTAAAAAATCAATTATGTTCATACTTCATTGTGTTTTTATCTTTTTGCTTAAACTGTATATGTTTTTTTACTTAATTTTGAATTGTGTTACCATAAATCAAAAATGGGGAGATAGTTGGTGCAGGAAGCACCATATCGAACCTTGTTTTGATATTGGCAAAGGATTCAAAGTTAAGTTTATTTGTGATCTAACAATGTTACTCAAGTGTACAGAGACAAAGTCCTAGCGAAGGAATGCTAGGCACCTGGCGAAGGACTGCCAGGAAACAAAGTCCTAGCGAAGGGCTGCTAGGCACCTGGCGAAGGACCGCCAGGATACAAAGCCCTAGCGAAGGACTGCTAGGCACCTGGCGAAGGACTGCCAGTATCCAAGCCCTGGCGAAGGATTGCTAGGCAAATGGCGAAGGACTGCCAGTATCCATGACCTAGCGAAGGAATGCTAGGCGCCAGGCGAAGGACAGCTTGGGAGTAAAGCCCTAGCGAAGGAATGCTAGGCACCGGGCGAAGGACAGCTCGGTATCCAAGACCTGGCAAAGGACTGCCAGGCAAAAGTCCAACCAAAGGAGCGGTTGGCATCAGGTACATTCTCCCGAGAGGAGTAGGTGGGGACGCGTTCCCCGTCGAGAGGGAACAGTAGGCGTCGGTTCGACCCAGGGCTCCATTTTGGAGACCCAAAGTCAGAACCAAGACAGCTAATGCTGTATAAACTAACACATTTATTATTTTATGTTGTTTTGGACTAACCCTGGATGCAGGACCAAAGGAACGTGTGTCTGCAGCTCAGAGAGCCTCAAAGGAGTGAGGCAGTGGCTGAGTAAGGCGCCCGGAGTGTCCCGGGCGCTCTCAAGGTGCATACAAAATAATGTAAGTAAGGAAGGCTTCGAATAGCTGCTGGGCGGGGCGACCCCGTGCTCCCGGGCGCCCCCGCTGCTCCCGGGCGCCCCCAGCATCCCGAGCGACCCCAAGTGCAACCCTATGAACCAGAAGCCAGCGAAGACAAGGGATAAGCTTTGACCCGGTGAATGCGGGCGCCTCGAGCGCTCCGGGCGCCCCGGTCAAAGCTGATCCCGAATGTAAAGGGATTAGAAGCTGACCGAGACCGAGGCGGATCGGATGACACGTGGGGGGGTGCCCCCGATGTCCCGGGCGACCCCAGGCCCTATAAAAGGACCCTCGAACCAAGGCTTCACAACAACATTTCATTCAACGCTTCGACGCTCTTCTGCTCCCGCACTCTGCTCCGGAAGCTTCCCAACTTGAGCCGATGACGTCCCTCCGCTCCGAAAAGTTAATCTACCTCGGACGTCGGTAACAAAAGAGCGATCTTTTAATTCTGTGCTTATAACATTACTATTGTAATTCATGTTTGTAAACTATTTTTGCACCTCCTATAGAATTGCCCAAAGTAAATGGTCAACGATCGTGGGCCTTGGAGTAGGAGTCGACCCAGGCTCCGAACCAAGTAAAAATAATTATGTTTGCGTGTGTTGTGTTTTATTTTCCGCTGTGCAATTTCTTTATCCCTAAATTCGAACGATTTCCGATATTCACCCCCCCTCTATCGGTTCTCTCGATCCAACACATCGCACTTAAGCTGCACTTAGAACTTCATTGACATATCTATATGTAGATTACCATATGAAGTTTCACAGCCAGTCACTCCAATAAACTAGTTCCCTTAACTAGCATTCATGTTTATCTCCGGACATCCCAATGTCACCAGCTAGTGTGAATCAGCTGATTAGAGAATAACCCATGCTAGTCTCAACAGAATTGATAGTGTCCGTATTTATCAATTCATCGACTAGGGACAATTTAAATACTTCACAATTACACATGTACAGATAATCACTAGTTATGAATTCATCACAAATTCTCTCATGTTGTGAATTGTATTGCGGACATTCAGTGAATGAGTTTAAAATCTCAATCAAATACACAAACATGTACACTCAAATAGTGAATATTCATTAATTAAAGTAAATGATTACAATCATAAGGCGATTGCCTTAGGATACTTCTCTCATATTACTAATAGCACAAGGGTAGCCTTGCGGCGGTGGCGCAAGAAGGAAGAAGAAGAGGTTTTGAGGGATTTTGTGGCTGAGAAGAGGGATGTTCATTGTCTTCTTCTTCTTCATCATCTTCCTCTGAAGGTGTACCATTGATTCGGAGGGCTAGGGGCCAACTCCGGCAGACGACGGCGCAAAGAGAGGGGAGGAGGTGCCGACGGCGCAAACCCTAGGGTCTAGGGTTTGCGGCCGGATTAAAGAAGGGGTTTGGTGGGAGTTCTTGGTGATCTCAAATCGCGGTAGATCGTCACCCATGACGTCTGCGAAGGGAGGGTCATAAGGTAGAAGACCGCGAGGTGATCGGAAAGGTATAACTTTCCATAAGCTCCTTTGTATTTCTTTATGCTGTGCATGTCTTGTGTGGATATGTCTTGTCATTTTATGTCTAAGAATTTTATGTTTTTCTTACAAAATATATTTGATAAATTCTTAACTAGACCCCGACCATAAACACAAAAGTCGGCGATCAACTCGTCGCCTTTTCCGTGATCGAACGATTGAGCAAAGTGTAAGGCCAATTTTGGTAATTGGCTAAGTTGCAACTTTAGATCCTTCGATACGGCACGAGACAGTTGATAGGGAAACGACTCTCTATTTGGATTAAAATTTTAATCCATAGGCATAGATAGGTTTCTCGGGTCAACTAGCTATTCGCATAGGAAACCCGCCATGCTATACCCAACAATGTATACTGAAAGACATGAATTTCTTTATATGAACATCTTCATTTTGAAAAGAGAATCACAACTACACTAGGTGCCTGTTTATATTAGTACATGCATGAAGTCCAATTACTTTATATTATAAATAACATGGTGTGTGATGTCACATGGAAAATCATGTTATTAGTTCCTTGCTTAGTATAAATAGAGGCCCACAACCGAGATGGAATTGGACTACCCATCCGGATGGTTGTAGTGTAATTAGGTGTGATTGGTCTTGACCATAGAATTACACTAGTGTGCTTTGAGTATATTGAGCAGGAGCAAAATCAAAGGTTATCCAATTTGTACTGACTTTATAATCGGATAGGACCACAGTTTATATTATGGAGTACGATCCCTTAATCCCGATATAATAACAGGCATATATTATTAATTATTATTTCTTTGATTTACCAATAGGCGAGATCTATTCTGATAGATCGATAGGCCCGGTAAGTTAGGAGATAATATTAATAATATGATGTGCTGTTGATTATTGACGGAATCCGTGTCCTGGTGAGTTGGGTTGATGATGCCCCCTTGATGAGCTCGAAACATTCATCATGCTAAACCCTGCAGGTAGATTTGATTCGGCATGATGATAAGGTCGTGTGGCACTAGTCACGGATCCAGAAATTAATTAATTTTAATTTTCAATAATTTAAATTAATTAACGAGCATTCGAGATCTTAAACATGGGGGGATGGACGACTCGTAATATGTGGAGCCCATATGAAAATATGGGGGTTGGTGAGGAAGTTCAATTAAGATCCTTTAGTGGAATGAATCATAATTAATGGATCGGGTTTAGATCCATTGGTGGGCCAAGATCTAACTCCTCCTCTTGTTCCCTACCTTATCCCTATAAATACCCTATGTGATCAAGAAATCAAGGCTTGATTGATTGATCACAACCCAAGGCTTTTTCTCTTCTCTTCTTCTCTCTCTCCTAGGTCTTGTGGCCGACGCAAGGAAGAGGAGTCATCTCCTCTTCTTTTCTTCCTCCTCCCATCACCATCTCTTGCTTGAAGACCACATAGACAAGGAAGGGATCTCCTCTTCCTTTTGTGGTTCTCGGCTGTGAGAGAGGACTGGTCGACGGGCGGTGGAGGGCGGCCCAAGTGGAGGGTGTGGCGGCGTCGCAAGCTGAGAGGAAGGGAAGGGTTCGACCCGTTTTGGGTGGGAGGGAAACTGGTTTCTCTCTTCTATTCTCTTCTTCATCGTCTTCTCTTGATCTTCCTTGTGGCCGGCGCGAGCTTGGAGGCTTCCAGTGGCCGGCGGCGCAAGGAACTAGCGAGGGTGGTCGGCGGTTCCAAACCCCAGAGCTAAGGTTTGTGTTGGCATGAAGAGGAGGTGCTTTGGAGTGCCTCGGTGATCTCGGTTCATGGTAGATCATCACCCACACGACATCTGTGAAGGGAGGGACATAAGGTAGAAGACCGTGAGATGATCGGGAAGGTATAACTCTTTTCCAAGCTCCTTGATTATCCTTATGTCGTAATGTGCCTTATTTTGTTTGTCTTGTCATTTCATGTTATTTAGTTTATTATTTCAATTTTGTATCATAGCTAATAATATACTAATTGGACCCCGACTATGAACACAAAAGCCAGCGATCCACTCGTCGCCTTTTCCGCGGTCGAACAGTCAAGCAAATTAGAAGGCCGATTTTGGAAATTGGCCTAGTTGTAATTTGGATCGTTCGATACGACATGAGATGGTCGTTGAGAGACGGGTCTTCATTCGGATTAATTTTTAATCCATAGACATGGAGCGGTCTCTCAAGGGCGGCCATGCTTTCACTTAGAAAACCCGCCAAGCCATACCCAACACTTCTCCAAACTAAAAAAAAAAATAGTAGACACAGTTTTGATGGAACTGACTTGGCGGGTTTCCTAGGCAACCATGGGGTCGAACATGAGAGACCTCTCTATGTCTACGGATTAAAATTTAACCCGAATAGAGACCCATCTCCCAGACGACCGTCTCGTCGTCTTGTCAATTGATTCAAGTTATAACTTAGCCAAAACCAAAGATAAGGCCTTGTAACTTTTCGAATCAAAAGACTGCGGAAAAGACGACGAATGGATCGCCGGTTTTTATGTTTATAATCGGAGTCCATGACACAATTAATTATCAATATTAATTAGTAAATAATTAAACTATGATAATTAATTAATGCATGCAATGACAAGAATAATCAAAGCAAGAAATAGCAAAAATAAAGACGGAGCTAGGAAGAGGTATACCTCGCATTTTACCTCGCAGTCTTCTAC
Organism: Boesenbergia rotunda; assembly: GCA_024364735.1. Taxonomy (NCBI): domain Eukaryota; kingdom Viridiplantae; phylum Streptophyta; class Magnoliopsida; order Zingiberales; family Zingiberaceae; genus Boesenbergia; species Boesenbergia rotunda. The sequence continues at coordinate 86,240 of JAGFNQ010006348.1, forward strand.
CGTATGACCCTCCCCTCTTGGACATCGTGTGGGCGACGAGCTACCAAGATGTAGAGTCACCAAGGCTTGCAATTAATCACCTTTTTGTTGTTAGTAGGAGCCCTAGAGCCAATTATGTGATGATTGACTAGGGACATTTTGTATCATATTCTATCATTAATAAAGGCATGTTTGGTTATTATACTTACTTTGTATTTGTGCCAAATAACTAAGTATAATAATGTCCTTGGGTAGTAGGTTCTTATCTACATTATATCGATTGGTTGAATCAATAGTGAGATAATGTAGAGAACACTAATCTAAACCATTCCTAAATAAGCAATAATATTCAAGGACAATATTAATGCATGGAGACTAGCATGTAAGTCAACTGATGACTTGAGCTCACAAGTCATGGATATGTGATATCAAGTTGACACATGGGTATACATTGGAGAATGTATACTGAATTGACCCGCCATGAGAAAGTTTCATAGATTGTCATATGAGTGTCATAAACATTCTAATGTGACTATTGGTATGAATAGTCCTTAGACCAAAAGTCACTACGGTTCCCTACATAAGGAGTTATGTACTTTGGTATCGTCAAACGTCACTTGTAACAGGGTGGACTATAAAGGCAATCACTGGGTATGTAATGAATTATGCGAAGGGATGTGAGTGATGTTGATGGGATCTATCCCTCCCATATGACGGGAGTGATATCTGTGGGCCTCTTGATCGAGTAGGGCTGGTAAAATGCATGACCATGCTCAAATGAGTCAATATGAGATATTGAGCTCATTTGTTTGAGTGATTCTACTCGAGAATCAAGAAACACAAAGATTGATTGAGGATGAGACAATCTATGCCTCATTGGTCAATCTAGATATCGAGGATCGAAGGACAAGGTCATACATTATCATAGTCACGGAGGTTAAGTCGGATCTCGACTTTTCTTGTTACTTGGGTAGCAATGATGCATTGCTAGATACCGCTCATTGCTTATGTGTCTAAAGCGGTTTAGACACATTGCCAATGTTACGAGAACCTATTGTGTCACACACTAAGGACACGATGCTTCGCTGATTAATTGATCTTAGTTTGACTAAGATTTGATTCGAATTTGATTAATTGAGTTAGACTCAAGTGAATCCAATTAGATTATGGGATTGAGTCTAATTTGAGTTAGACTCATCTAGATTAGACTCAACCACTTAATTATGGATAATATTCATTAAAGGGTTTAATAAAATATTATTTAAGAGGAAGGCTAAGACACATTCTATTCATTAAATGAATAGAATATTAAGAGTCTCAAGGGATACCAAGAGGTTTGGTATTCATTGGATTTTATTAGCATTAAGATGAGAGGAGCTCAAGGGACATAGATGTTGTGACCGGGTGCATGTCGACAAGGATACGAGTTCGTAAAATTTAAAATTTTTACGTGCAGCGGAAGAGTTTGCATAAAATAATTTCCTAAATTATTTTAACTTCGTATCTAGCATGCAACCTTATAGTGTTTCGACATAATCATAAAATAAAAGTTTGCGAAAAAGTAAACTAATTTACTTTTGTACCTTGCGTAACTCGAAGAAAGGGACGAGATCCAACCGTAGCGTCCCTTGGAAGCTTCGCCTCTATTCGCGTCCACGCCGAGTTCTCTTCGGGATGACTTCGCAAAGTCACGAGTTTTGTGCCGACGAGAACTACTAGATTCTCGGAAGGCACAACTAGAAGGACAAGAGAAAAATTAGGAAAACTAACCAACGAAGTAACGGAATCGAATTCCGAGAAGAGAGGAGTCGCTATCCGCTTCTTCTTCTTCGTGTTCGGGTTCTCCTTCTCCTTGAAAGCTCACGCCAACTCCCTTGGGTGATGGTTGTGTGCGCCGGCCCTAATCCACAAGGATGGGGCGCCGGCCCTAATGTGAAGGAGAAGAAGAGGAGGAGAGAAGAGAAGAGAAAGAGGGAGAGAAATAATTAATCTCTTGATTGATTCAAATTGGAATTAAGGGCTAGCCTTTGGTTCCTTTATATAGTAGCAACTCCTTTGCTAAGTCTCCCTCTAAACCGAATTAACGGAATTAGTTATAAGAAATTTATCTTATAAATTTTCTTATTGCTTATTCCTTTTAAGCCTAGTTTTATTATAACCATTTATAATAAAACAAATTAGTTATCATAAGAAATTTATCCTATAAATTTTCTTATGAATTTTATTATAACTAACTTTATAATAAAACTAATTATTTATCATAAGAAATTTATCCTATAAATTCTTATGAATTAATTCCGTTTAAACCAAGTCTTTATTATAAACTAATTTATAATAAAAACTAATTCTTCTTCTCTTTAAATTATGGAATAAATTTTATAAGAAATTTATAAACTTTCTTATTATGGATAAATCAATTCATAATTGATTTTATAAAATTAAAATGAACCAACTCATGGATTATTTTAATCTTCCATAAAAGAATAAATTTCTATAAATTTTATTTATATAAATTTCTTTATACAAATTTATTTATCCATAATTTATAAAATAAATCGTACTAGATTTATTTAATTAATTAAACCAATTAAATTGGTTTTTCTCCCTTTAATGGCCGGCCACCCAAGGAGGGTTAACACCCTCTTTGGCCGGCCAAAACCGACCCGAACCGATCGCGAATTAAACTCATTTAATTCGCCCAAAAAGCCTTCAAAAGACTTAGCCATTTTTAGCTTCCATTGCGCCTCTGACTAACTCAGATTCGACTTATTTCTCTTGATCGGAAAATCCAATTTTCAACTCGTTTTAAATCCCTCGGATTACTCGTAGTGCGTGTGACTAAATAGGCTTTCGATTTATGTTGGCCGTCTATAATTAACTAATTATAGAACGATCATGAGTGGCACCTAGTAGTACATCATGATCCCCAATTAATCGAAAGATCAACGGTTTGACCTCAGAAGAAATTATTCTGAAACCCTTCAGCAGCTCTAATGAATCGTGCCCCATTCCCTTCACCACCTTATACCCACTTGGTTCAGGACACGGTCTATGGTATCAGTCCCCACTAGGCTGACTACGTCACACCTAGCCCAAGTAATGTCTTACTCGTCCTTTGGATTTCTAATTACTCTCATGTATTTTAGAGACTCTCACTCTAAACATGATATGCTCTGGCCAGAGGCTTTGAGTAACAATCCGATGATAGGCCTGGGTATACATCTCCTCGCAAGGAGTGGTGAATCCTTTGTAGGTTGTTCAAACATCTTCGGGCACTTCGTCTTATACCCGATCATCCTGGGTCCACACCTCCTTGGAGATGCTTGCTTAAGATGTCAAAGTATAAGTCTCTATAACCAAGATGACTTGAACACCGCAAGTCAAAGGAACATCGCACTTAAGCCGCAGTAAGATCTTCATTGACATATCTACATGTAGATTCCCATATGAAGTCTTACAGCTAGTCACTCCAATGAACTAGTTCCCTTAACTAGCATCCATGTTTATCTCTGGACATCCCAATGTCACCAGCCAGTGAGAATCAGCTGATTAGAGAATAACCCATGCTAGTCTCAACAGAATTGATAGTGTCCGTTTTTATCAATTCATCGACTAGGGATATTTTCAATACTTCACATTTGCGCATTTAGAGATAATCACTAGTTGTGATCTCATCACAAATTCTCTTATGCTGTGAGTTGTATTGCGGACATTCAGTAGATGAGTTTAAGATCCCAATCAAATACACAAGCATGTATACTCAAATAGTGAATTATCATTTATTAATATAAATGTTTTACAATCATAAGGCGATTGCCTTAGGACACTTCTCTCATATCACTAACAATAGACCCTTGGTATTCATTAGATGAGTATAAATACCCCCCCCCCCTTGTCAAAGGCTAGGGTAGGCATCTCTGTTCCTCTTCTTTCTTCCTCCTTGTCCATAACTCCCTAGTGGAGGTTCTTGTGCTTTGTGAACCATCCCAAGTTGCTAGCACAACTATGGTGGTTCCTCTCCGAGGTGTAGACCGTATTCGTGTGGATATGAATAGAGGCATGGACACTTGAACGTTTAAGAGATCCGACGAACCAAAGGACTAGCGGGACAAGCGAAGGGCACGCGACAAATGTATTCCTATAAGATAGGAATCGTAGATCACTTTGTATGAGTTTTTCATTCGCATGGATCGCTCGAGGGATATTATTTCTGCTGTGTTTTGTGTTTTTGGTGCCGAAAGATTCCAACACTTGCCCTCTTCTATGAGCTCATTAAGGGGTCATCATCATCTCAACTAACCAGGACACGAATTCCGTCAATAATCAACAGCACACCATGTAGATAAAATTATTACCCAACTTACCGGGCTTATCGAATTAACAGAATAGATCTCGCCCATTGATAAATAAAAGTAATAATTAATTAAATACATGTGCCCATTATTATTTCGGAATTTAGAGATTGTACTCCATAATATAAACCGTGGTCTAATCCAATTTAGAAGTCAGTGGAAAACTGGATGACCTCTCTTTTGGTCCTACTCAATGCACACAAAGTGCACTAGTGTAATTCTATGGTTAAGACAAACCATACCTAATTACATTACAACCATCTCGATGGTTTGTCCAACTCCATCTCGGTTGTGAGCCTCTTTCTTATACTTCTGCAAGGAACTGATAACACGATCTTCTGTGCGGTATCACGCACCATGTTATCTACAATGCAATGTATGAGACATTTTATGCATATACTAATATAAATATGCAACGTACGATTTTACGATTCTCTTTCAAAATGTAAATATATTTTAACCAAAAGCAAAGCTTTTAGTATTCATCCTAACAATCTCCCACTTATACTCAAAGACTGCTATTTTCAAAATGTCATACACCTAACCCTTAGATCCTTCACATGCCTAAAAGCTCCCGCTACCAAGGCCTTAGTGAAAAAGATCTCCCTAGGTCATCCTCTGATATAATCTAGGAAACAATAGCAATTCCTCTCCTGGGTGGTACTTGCACTCTGTGTTTACTTGCCTTATGGACTCGTGATTCCTTCGAGTTTGCAATTGCACCATTTTAATCACAACAAATGTGATAGCTCTGAGCAAACTAGGAATCACATCGAAGTCCATCTTGAGGTTCCTGAACCATGTGGCTCTTTTGGCTGTCTGAGAATCTGCCGGCCATCCAACTTCTATAGTAGAGTCCATCACGCAGCTGCTGCGTGACACTCTCCCATACAATGGTTCCACCTCCTAAAAATAAACACAAAACCCTGAGGAATACTTATATTTGCCCCTATCTTGATTGGGATTCTGCATCTATATAACCCATAGGCGATTGGTCTGCCTGGTAAACTAGCATATAATCCTTAGTCCTTCTCAGACACTAATATATGCTTTTTACTACAATCCAATTTCCTTGACCTGGATTACTCCAATATCTGCTAAGCATGCCTACAACACAATAGATATCTGGGAAAGTTTTTAGCATACATGAGGCTTCCTGTAACTGACATTAAAGGAACTGCCATTACCTGCTCTATCTCCTTTGATAATCTAAACATATCCTCTTAGATAGAGTAGCTCCAAAGCTGAAAAGTACACAACTTTTCTTGGAGGTATCCATGCTAAAACGAGTTAGGACAGTGTCTTATATAAAGCTTGGGATAAGCACATCATCCTTGTCTGGGATCCCTTAGATCGTTGATCCCTAAGGTTGTGTCTTACTTCTCCCAAGTCCTTCATATTTGTTTGGACAACCATACCCTTACGTCTGATAGTATTTCATTATTATTGCCAATCAACAAAATATTATCTACGTATAGCACAAGAATACCACTTCGTTTCCGTCACATCTTATATACACAATCTCATCCGTCCTTTGATTAAATCCATATAACTAGATTTATCTCTTCAAAGTGAATGATCCTCGTCATAGGTCTAGGGATTCGATTCATGTTCACCAAGGACCTAGTCCATAGACTCTCCAAGAACATGAGTCCTTTGGGTTCACTAACAACCCTCCCACTTTGATAAGGTATCCCCTGTGACACGAGGTGCAGTGACTCGTGGTATTCCCTCTTGTATAGTTGGTACTAAGGTCAGAATGTCCCTTTTTGGTTACTCAAGAATATCTCTATTCATGGGGTTGTGGTTTATTAAATAGTCCTTCTCTAAGAATCAAACATTCGTACCAACGAATATCCTTTGATCCTTAGGACTATTAAACCACCTTATGTTCCCTTAGGATAGCCTACGAATAGGTGCACTAGATTCCATCTTATCACTATCACTCTTCAGCACATGTGCTGAACTACCCAAATCTGAAAATGTCTTAGACTAGGCTTTCGCTTAGTCTACATTTCTATAGGTTTAGAGACTACTGACCTAGTTAGTATCAAGCACATATACTGTTGTATCCAGAGCATATCCTCTTGAACAAATCTGGCTAATCTCAAAGTAGCTTATCATTGTCCTAACCATTACCATAAGAGACCTTTTTCCTTTTCAATGATGCATCATTTTGTTGGGGCACACCGGGTGTAGTGAATTGGGATTGATTCCCAATCTCTGATAAGTAAGTCCTACAACTATCCCAAGAGGTACTTGCCACTATGATCTAATTGTAGGACCAGTGCCGTCGATAGAGGGGGGGGGTGAATATCGAACGTGAAAATCTTCATGAGAACTTCGTTCGTAAAACTACTCAGATCATTAGTGCAGCGGAAAATAAAAACAAAAAGAACACAGGTACACAGCGGATTTTTACTTGGTTCCCGACCCCCCAGGGTCAGTACATCCAAGGCATATGCACGGGAACGCCCGTCCACTATTGGTCTCCTTTTCGAACTTTCCGGAGGCGGAGAAACCCGACTTACAGTGCAATATTACAATCAAAAGATATAGAAATTTAAGTACAGTAATTTAAAAAGCAAACTAATGAGACAAAGTCTGAAGCTCGGCCGATCTGGACCTCCGAAGTGCTGTGCACCTCCTCCTGGAGCCTCCCGGTCGTAGAGCCTCGTCTCTAGCGTATTGTCATCGGTCAGAAGGCTTGGGATCTCTATTAGAAGTTCTGTCTGAAGCAGAGGGGTCGAGGCCCCTTATATAGGTCTCCTGGGGGCGCCCTGGACGCTGGGGGCTCCCCGAAAGACTCGGTCAACCCTTATCCTTGCGCCTACCTCGCCGCAGGTGATAAGATCATTGACCAGGGTGCCCCGGACGCTCCGGGCACCCCCGTGAGGGCTTATCCTGTATTCTGACTTCGAAACAGCAAAACAGCTACGAATCCGGGCACCCCGGACGCTCCGGGCGCCCCGGACGCTCCGGGCGCCCCGGACGCTCCGGGCGCCCCGGTTGACACCTGTGCTGCCTGCTTCACCATAACATGCATTTTTACCTTTGGCTGGGGGCGCCCCCACTGTTGGGGGCGCCCTGGCTGCTTGGGGGTGCCCCCAATGATGGGGGCGCCCTGCTTAAAGCTTGCAAGAGCACTTTTTGCCTAGTTTACCTGCTTTGTCTCCGGTTCTTGATACCTGCAAGATACACAAACACAAAGCATAGATACATATGATGTTAGCCTTAAGGACTTGGTTCGGACATCAAATTTGCACAAAACCCTAGGTCGAACCGGCATGAGTTCCCCTCCCCGAGAACTCGCCCTTCACCTACTCCTTTCAGGAGACGGTTGCCACCCGATCCATCGGGTGGACTTTTGCTTAGCTTCCGATACCTCCGGACCTCGAGACGCCCAAACCCTGACCCGTCTCTACTCCCATCCTTAGTCATCGCTCAGCTAAGTTGCTTAGTCCCTTGGACCAAGACTTCATAACCTAGCAGTCCTTCGCCAGGAGCCTAGCAGCCGTTCGCTAGGTCTTCTATGCCTAGCAACCCTTCGCTAGGTGCCTAGCAGCCCTTCGCTAGGTCTTGGGTTTTCGATACCTAGCAGCCCTTCGCTAGGTGCCCAGCAGTCCTTCGCTGGGACTTAGGGTTTCGATGCCTAGCAGCCCTTCGCTAGGTATCCAGCAGCCCTTCGCTGGGACTTAGGGTTTCGATGCCTAGATTAACTAGGACTTTTCTTCAGCTTTGGTTACTTCTCTCTTACTCCCCTTTGTCTGTTCATTGTATCACTGACTTAAGTGTATTGTCAAACATTAAAACCCTTAAAGAGGAATATCATTGATGCAACTTGCACCAACAATCTCCCCCTTTTTGATGTTTGACAATAACTTAAGTTAGATTGGTTTAAGGGGCTAACTTACTATCTATGGGGAAAAATTGACTTTAGTTTTGAACATATTTTTGATCCTCTAGGAAAAATAAGAGTAAAAAATTTCTAACTTAAGCATACCTCTCCCCCTTTGTCATACATAAAAAAAAACACAAGAAAATACTTGCACCAAGAATGAGAAATTTTGGTTCTTTTTGAAAAATACTTGGTGCAGAAATTTTGATAACATTGTATTTTGAATGATATATTGCATTTTTTGAAAAAAAAAATTGCATAATCTTGAAAAGATGTTATTCGCTTTGAAAAGTACAAGTACTTTGAAAATGATCATTAACAACATGCAAGTACTTTTGAAGGAATTTGTAATTTTGTTTGAAAAATATAAAGTACTTTTTGGAAAATGCATAACTTTTGAAAAAATGTTATTTTGGAAAATATAAATATTATGTCTATTTTGCAAATACTAACTATTTTTGAAAGAGATGAGACTTTGAGAAATATAAGTAATTTTTGAAACATAATATTTTACTTAACTAAGTTTCTTTTCCAGTCTGACACAATCCTGGGAAACCTTGTTGACTACAAGGATATTTTCCTAAGTGTCCTGGAAATTTATCAAGGTCAAGTAAATATTAATAGAATTTTGAAAAAAAAATGATAGTACTTTTGAAAGAATATTTGGCTTTGAAAGACATAAGTACTTTTGAAAACATAATATTTGACTTCACTTGGTTAATTTTCCTAAGTGTCCTGAAAATTTTCCAACCCATGTAAATATTATAAAAAAAAATTCATAAGTCACAGAATAATAGGATGTAAGTTAATTTTGAAAAATGTAAAGATTTTAAAGTGATAATACTTGATTTGGTTTATCTTCCAGTCTGACACAATCATAGGAAACCTTGTTGACTACAAGGGCATTTTCCTAAGTGTCTTGGAAGATTTTTCAAACTCAAGATATTATTTCAAATTGATCAAAATCAGATAATAGTAAAAATTTTTTTAATTGATAGTATTTTAAAATAATACTTATGTTTTCAACAGGATTTGAAAGATACCGCGCATGAAAACATTTGAAATATTCAATAATTCTTTTAATTTGACCTCCCCCTAAACTTAACTCAGTCCTGGGAAGCTTGTTGACCACAAGTACTCTTCTTCTGAGTCTTAAGGTTTGATTTAGATCAAAAGAATAATCTAATAATTTTTAAAATAAATAATTTAATACTTGTCAGAATATTGACTCAGACTCCCCCTAAAACTGACACGTCGTAAGAGTCCTTTTAGATCATGAAGTAGACCTTCCTCTGTGTCTTTAGGGTTTATCAAAATCAAACAAGACAGATAAATTTTACAACATAAACCTTTTTCGAAAAACACAAGTGATAACAATTTAAAGCTCAGTTTTCGAAAAGTATTTTCAAGTAATAGTAATTTTTACAGTGTAGTTTTCGAAATCAAAAAAAATAAAAATCACTCCCCCTGTATCCGATACCGTTTGACTCTATCTAAGTGCCTTAAGGAACTTTCGTGTTGTCCTAAGATGCTTGTGTCTAATTGCGTGAGTCAAACAATTTTTGAAAAGATATAATTTTTGAAAAACGTATAATATGTATATTCAATCAGACAAGCATAAATTCCATAAAAACATTATTATGTTGAAACACTATTTTGAAAATATATTTTTAGAAAAATATTCTAATGATTTTGAAAAACAATTTTGAAAAACATTTTTCAATTTATTAGTCCTTAACCTCTCACCCATTTTAGATGTATCAATACAACAAGCATGGTTGCCTTATAGGTGTATTGTGAGATGCTTGAATCATTTTTCTTAATTTATTAACTCTAAGATTTAATTGAAGCTTGTGTTAGATTTGAATTTGACAATAAGTAACTTGAATTTGAATTTCAAAAATCGGCTTCCAGGTCTTGGCGAGGCACTAGGCCTTCTTTGGTCGTAGCCTTATTGGATCATCAACCCTTTCCTTGACAAAGCCTTTTAATGAAATTTCATTTTCAAAATTATTTTTTGAAAAATTCTGATCTAACTAGTTTGGGTCTTGGATCGGTAGCTTCGGCTAGTTTCACCAGTCTAAAGAGACCAAGTATACTTGATCCTATTAGAATTAGCTTCCCTAACGTACTATCATCTCACCGCCACCCAATACTAGGTTGATCGAGTTTCAATTATTCTTTTTCCTATAGCCGTTCTAATATATGCATAAAATTTAAATATGAATGACATGTCATATATTTAAAAGAATAGCAGATGCATGCCATGACAGTTGTGCATGAGTCAAACAAGTCAAATAATTTTATTTAAGTTTCTAAAATGTATCAAATTCCCGATTTGATACATGTCAAGTGAACCCGCGAATATGTCAACCCACATTGACATATTTAATGATATTAATTTTAATTGTTATAGTTTGGGTAAAATTTTATTTTAGTTTGAGTTTAAGTTATTTAAGATTTTAGTTGAATTCCGGTTAATTAAGAATTGATTAAATTAATTAATCAATTGAGAATTAATGAATTTAAGTTTCAATTAATTTGGATTGAATTAAATTTAAATTAATTTCGAATTAATAAGGATTAATTTAAATTTAATTTAATTTGAATTTAATTTACTTTGAATTTAATTAAGATTTAATTAAGATTTAACTTGAATTTAATTAAGATTTAATTTGAATTTAGTTAAGATTTAATTATGATTTAATTTGAATTTAATTAAGATTTAATTATAATTTAATTTGAATTTAATTAAGATTTAATTATGATTTAATTTGAATTTAAATAAGTTTAATTATGATTTAATTAATTTAAATTTAATTATGATTTAATTTGAATTTAATTAAGATTTAATTATGATTTAATTTGAATTTAATTAAGATTTAATTTAAATTTAATTAAGATTTAATTTGAATTTAATTAAGATTTAATTATGATTTAATTTGAATTTAATTAAGATTTAATTTGAATTTAATTATGATTTAATTTGAATTTAAGTAAGATTTAATTATGATTTAATTTGAATATAATTATGATTTAATTAATTTAAATTTAATTATGATTTAATTAAGATTTAATTAAGATTTAATATGAATTTAATTAAGATTTAATTATGATTTAATTAATTTAAATTTAATTTAATGATTAATTAATAATTATGGTTTTAAATTCATCATTTTCATTATTTCGAAAATGTCTTTTTCATTTTTATCTTTCTTTTCAAGTTTTTCTAATAATTTTGATTTATTTGAATTTTTATAATTTTTATTGTTTATGGCCTTTATGTTAGATAGTTCCATATCATCCTTAAGATTAGATCTTTCTATATCCTCACAGTAGGTGGAGTAGAATGGGCCACTAGTTAAAGTTTTATAATAATATTCAATATTCTCTATAATTAGGTTATCATCTAGGAGGATTTTGTCTTTATTATCCTCAAGAGTATTTTCAACAAAATCTTCTTTATCCTCAAGATTTTCAATAATTTTAGGGTCATCTTTAGAATTATCTTTAAGATTTTCAAATTTGAATTCAGAGTTATCCTTAGGATTTTCAAATTTGAATTTGGAATTATCCTTAGGATTTTCAAATTTGAATTCCGAATTATCCTTAGGATTAATTTTGTCTGAATTAAAATTATCAGAACTAATTTTATAAGAAAACTTATCAGAATTAATTTTCTTAGATAAATTATCAGAATTAATTTTCTTAGATAAATTATCAAAATTAATTTTATCAGATAAATTATCAGAATTAATTTTATCAGATAAATTATCAGAATTAATTTTATCAGATAAATTATAAGAATTAATTTTATCAGATAAATTATCAAAATTAATTTTATCAGATAAATTATCAAAATTAATTTTATCAGATAAATTATCAGAATTAATTTTATTAATTTCTGAATTGATATTCTGAATTAAACAATTAATTTCGGATATTTTGATCATATTCACGTTTTGTAATTTAACATGCAAAGAGTTAATTTTACTATGTAGTAAATCTACTTTATCAGAAAAATTAACTACTTTTTCACATGGCAGTATAGGAACTTGTAAAATTTTTGAAACATAAATCTTGTGTACCTTCGCCGGACACTTGTTTTTGTAATGTCCGTATTTCTTGCATTTGAAGCATTGTACGTGACTTTTGTCCCTCTGGTTTCCTGGCGCTGGTGCCTCCTTCGCCACCGGTGATGTAGACCGAATCCTACGAGTAGGGCACTGATTTTTATAGTGCCCTCTCTCCCTGCACGTGAAAGAAATAATATGCAATTTAAAATTAGACATTAAAAAAAATGTACCTGATTCACCCCTGGGCTCCCCCTCAACTCCTGGCGTCGTTGCTCCGTCGGTGGTTAGTCCGGTGAAGAGCGGCTCGGCTCTGATACCAATTGTAGGACCAGTGCCGTCGATAGAGGGGGGGTGAATATCGAACGTGAAAATCTTCGTGAGAACTTCGTTCGTAAAACTACTCAGATCGTTAGTGCAGCGGAAAATAAAAACAAAAAGAACACAGATACACAGCGGATTTTTACTTGGTTCCCGACCCCCCAGGGTCAGTACATCCAAGGCCTATGCACGGGAATGCCCGTCCACTATTGGTCTCCTTTCCGGAGGCGGAGAAACCTGACTTACAGTGCAATATTACAATCAAAAGATATAGAAATTTAAGTACAGTAATTTCAAAAGCAAACCAACGAGACAAAGTCTGAAGCTCGGCCGATCTGGACCTCCGAAGTGCTGCGCACCTCCTCCTGGAGCCTCCCGGTCGTAGAGCCTCGTCTCTAGCGTGTTGTCATCGGTCAGAAGGCTTGGGATCGCTATTAGAAGTTCTGTCTGAAGCAGAGGGGTCGAGGCCCCTTATATAGGCCTCCTGGGGGCGCCCTCGACGCTGGGGGCGCCCCGGAAGACTCGGCCAACCCTTATCCTTGCGCCTACCTCGCCGCAGGTGATAAGATCATTGACCAGGGCATCCCGGACGCTCCGGGCGCCCCCGTGAGGGCTTATCCTGTGTTCTCGCTTCGAAACAACAAAACAGCAACGAATCCGGGCGCCCCGGTTGACACCTGTGCTGCCTGCTTCACCATAACATGCATTTTTACCTTTGGCTAGGGCACCCCCACTATTAGGGGCACCCTGGCTGCTTGGGGGTGCCCCCAATGATGGGGCGCCCTGCTTAAAGCTTGCAAGAGCACTTTTTGCCTAGTTTACCTGCTTTGTCTCCGGTTCTTGTTACCTGCAAGATACACAAACACAAAGCATAGATACATATGATGTTAGCCTTAAGGACTTGGTTCGGACTTCAGATTTGCACGAAACCCTAGGTCAAACCGGCATGAGTTCCCCTCCCCGAGAACTCGCCCTTCACCTACTCCTTTCAGGAGACGGTTGCGACCCGGTCCTTCGGGTGGACTTTTGCTTAGCTTCCGATACCTCCGGACCTCGAGACGCCAAAACCCTGACCCGTCTCTACTCCTGTCCTTAGTCATCGCTCAGCTATGTTGCTTAGTCCCTTGGACCAAGACTTCATAACCTAGCAGTCCTTCGCCAGGTGCCTAGCAGCCCTTCGCTAGGTCTTCTATGCCTAGCAACCCTAGCAGCCCTTCGCTAGGTGCCCAGCAGCCCTTCGCTGGGACTTAGGGTTTCAATGCCTAGCAGCCCTTCGCTAGTTGCCCAGCAGCTCTTCGCTGGGACTTAGGGTTTCGATGCCTAGATTAACTAGGACTTTTCTTCAGCTTTGGTTACTTCTCTCTTACTCCCCTGTATCTGTTCATTGTATCACTGACTTAAGTGTATTGTCAAACATTAAAACCCTTAAAGAGGAATATCATTTATGCAACTTTCACCAACACTAATTACGAACTAATCGTAATGTCGCCATACTTTTACTATGATGTTACTCCGCATTAGTCTTGAATTCTTTGATCTCATTAAAGTATTCAGTCTTGCAGTACATCAAGGAAATCTACTTTGTCCTTTGAATAATTGTTTATAAAATAAACAAAGTCTTCAAGGCTACCTTTATTATAGATAGACCAAGGACCTATACTTATCAGGTTGAACCAACTCTTACATACCTTTGGCTCTATGCCCCTAGGATTAGAAAAGCCTCTTGATCTTCTTACCTTCGTAGTAAGATTCAAAAGATTTTATGGAAGTCTAGTCTTCCACCACCAATGAACCCAAGGGCCTATTGGCTATCAACCTTTGAATCCCACTAAAGGTTAATAAGATCAAGCCTTAGAGCCTAAAGATATGTTTGGTTCATCTTGGAAGGAACCTTTCTCTTACATGGTTAGATGATAAGCTATCTAATTGCATCATGGGAGTTTTTGGTTTTAAACTAATTGTCTATCTATGCACTTTAATAGATAATCCTTCTATTCCACTTTTAACAATAAAAGCAATAGAATATCTTATTCCAAAAACTGAACAAAAGTTCTTTCCAAAAGACTAAGTACGTAAAAGCAATCTGTATAAAACCAAAACATTTATCATTCTATCTAAAAAACATAAATGAATAAACAACTCCCACTGCAAAAATCATCTACGTAGCTCATCCCATGTAGATGGTAATCTCCTCCTCAGCTAGTCGTCGGGTTTCCTGGAACTCCTGCAAAGAGATGCAGACATGATTAGAGGCATCCGTATGTTCACACCAAGTACAGGTAGATATCACTGCTAAACATGTTACAACGACACAAGAGAAAAGTATACCTGAATTATTACTCTGACGGCAGGGACAGTTCGCCTTCTAATGTTCAGACTGCTTGCACACAACGCACTTGCCTTTTGGCTTCTTTATGCAACTCTGAGGTCCCTGTAATCTTGCTACTTTCATTGCCCCAAGATGCTTCTTCTTCTTCTTTCCTTTCGGTTTAGAAGTAGAAACCTCTTGAGCAATGAATGTCTGTGAGATCTGAAGAGAAAACGTCTCTGCCGCCTCGAGTTCTGTCAGAAGTTCATCCCATAAATATGAATGCTTGTCCATATTGTACCTTAGGTGAAACTTCTCAAAACTCTTTGGTAGAGATTGGAGGATGAGATCGACCTGGGTTTCCCCATTGATTTGTGCTCCAAGGATTTCCATCTCTTTCAGTGAAGCCATCATTTTGAGAACATGTTCCCATACGCGCATACCCTCAACCAAGATGGTTGTTGTCAAGTTCTTCATGACCTCTTGCCTAGCGGCTCGATAATGATACCCAAAGTGTTCGTCGAGTTTGAATGTTTATCACTGGTAATGGAAGAAGCTTGATTTTGATGACACTCAGTCGTCTCGTCTGCTTCTAACCATTTCCTAAAATATTCAAACTCCTCTTCATCATTAATCTCGCTAGGTTTTTCGGCATAGAACTCGACAAGATCATATTTGGGTTTCTTGGCAGTAGAGACAATGTCCAGACTGTTGGATCGGAGAAAACGATAGAGGGGGGGGGGGTGAATATCGTTATACAATTTTCGAAATACAAGAGAAAATATGCAGTGGAAAATCAATCAATCGCGAACTCAGATCGGTTTTACTTGGTTCGGAGTCGTAGTCGGCTCCTACTCCAAGGCCCACACTCCTTGACCGTTTACTTTGGGCAATTCTATAATCGCAAGGAGAATTTTACAAATCGAGTACAACAATAGAATTGGAATTTAAATTACAACACTTTTCGTTACCGACGCCCGAAGTGGATCGAAGTTCGGAGCAGAGGGTCGTCTTCGGCGCTGGAATCTCGAAGTTGAACTTTGTCGGAGCGCAGCGCTTGAGCGAAAGTGTTTGGAGCGTTGAGAGCAAATGGATGTTGAATCTTCGGGGGTGAACCCCTATTATAGCACCCATACGGGCGCCTGTCTCGATGGGGGCGCCTAACACGTGGCCTTCCCTGCGCAATCTCTTATCCACAGGCTCGGTCACGCTAATCCATCTCCACTTAGGTGCTTGAGCTGATGGGGGCGCTCGTGACCTCATGGGTGCCTGAGCTGCACTGGTCCAGAGGCTTCGCTGTTGTTGTTTGGTGTTTGCCTTTACACTGGGGCGCCCGTATCCATACGGGCGCCCGTGTCCATCTGGACGCCTAGCCCCAATGAGGCACCTCACTTGCAGAAGACCAGTCCTTCGATCTTACAACTAGGGTTAGTTCCAAAAACACAACAAGCAAATGTGTTAGCCATTAGTTATAGTCGTAGTTGTCTTGGTTCTAACTTCGGGTCTCCCAAATGGAACCCTAGGTCAAACCGACGCCTACTATTCCCTCGACGGGGAACGTGTCCTCACATACTCCTCTCAGGAGAGTTTACTTTTTGCCAACCGGCTCCTCCGGTTGGACTTTTGCCCAATCCACCTGACCAGGTCTTCGTGCCCAACTTCTGGTCAGGTCTTCGTTCCCAACTTCCAGTCAGGTCTTCGGTGCCTAGCCCTTTGCCAGGACTTCTTCCCCAGTCCTCGACCAGTACTTCTTTGCCCGACTTCCGGTCAGGTCTTCTTGCCCAGTCCTTGACCAGGACTTCTTTGCCAGGACTTCTTGCCTAGTGTACCTAGGACTTTTCTTGCACACTCTGTAAGCTAGTTAGATCACAATTACACATTAACATCTGAACCCTTTGCCATTATCAAAACACAGGTTTGACTTAGGTGCTGTCTGCACCAACAATCTCCCCCTTTTTGATTTATGGCAACACAGTTCAAAAAGTTAAGTTAAAGAAACAAGCAATGTAAAAGATATTTAGTTTCCTCCCCCTGAAATAAATTCTCCCCCTAAGTTTTTCAAAAATAAGTGGGGGTTTTAAAAAACACTTCAAAGTCCTTGACTATTCTTAGAGAAACTCCAAAAGATTTTTCAAGTTCGATATTTAGAAAATTATCCAAAAAAAATTTTAGGTTTAAACACTTAGAAAATTTTTTAAAACATTTTTAAGTTTAAACACTTAGAAAATTTTGAAAATATTTTTAAGTTTTAAACACTTAAAAAATTAAAAAATTTTATTATAGATTTTTAAGTTTAAACACTTAGAAAATTTTCTAAAATAATTTTATGTTTCAAACAATTAGAAAACTTTCCTAAAGATTTTTATGTTTAAACACTTAGAAAATTTTCCAAAATGATTTTGAGTTTAAACACTTAGAAACTTTTCCACAACATTTTTAAGTGTTAAACAGTTAGAAAATTTTCCAAAATGATTTTGAGTTTAAACACTTAGAAAATTTTTCGTTTTAGAAATGCTTTTGATTTGAAAACAAACACTTGTAAGTATTTTCGTTAAACCAAATATTTGTAAAATATTTTCGTTACTTTACTTTTTGAATAAGGAGGTAAAAGTTATTGAAATAAAAAAAATTTGAAAAAAAAAATTTCAAATAATTGAGTGAAGAAGGTAAAGTTCTGTATTGAACCAGTTCTAAGCATGAACTGGACCAAACCAATTTATATCTTCTCTTTCAGTCCCTGTCTAACCCAATTAGCTACTTACTAACTGTCATAAACAGTAGTTTTCGCTAGGGTTAGTCAAGTTAAGTGATCTGTGTTGGAACTTGGATGGCTAGAGAGGGGGGGTGAATATAGCCAGACACAAAAAATCGCTTTTTCTTTTACACTTCTCTGCAGCTCAAGGGTTAGTAGCACAGCGGAAGCAAGAACAAAGTATAACTGCAGAAATGAAAAGGAAACTACAAACGTTAACAAAGAGGATTTATAAGGTTCGGGGATATCTTGCCCCTACTCCTTGGCGTGCCCTTAAGGTGGGCGATCCCTTGGTCGTCGGCAGATCAAGCCCCGGAAAATCCGGATAGAAAGCAACCTCCTTCTCGATGGAGTAACCTCTCCACAGCATTTCAAGATGAATGAAGTATTAAGTACAGGAAACACAAGAAGAAATCTTACTGAGCACTTAGAACCTCAAGAACACAAGCAAACTCCTCACCGAGCTCCACTCAGCACAGATCTCACGCAAGAACTCCCTTCTTTGTGTCTTCTTGCTGATGGACATGCCAAGCTTCTTGTTTCTTCTTCCCAAGTGCTCAAGTAACAGCAGGTTGCTTCATGATTCAGAGTGATGTTCAACAGATCAGAGTTGTCGCAAGAGCAGAACAAGAGATGTCGAAAGAAATGATCAAGTGTCTCAATGTCTCTTGAGGCATCATCGCTACCAAGCCCTTAAGCCTCTCCCACTGATCGCCCTGTCACAGCCACCTCTCTGCAGCTCCCAGCTGCTCACTGCAACTGCTCAACTACCACTAAGCACTCCTAGACTCCCTGAGCTTCCCTCAAACGAGCCCAGTCAGCAGCTCCAGCAGTGCCAGCATCCGTTGCAACCTGACATAGAAACCTGCCCAATCTGAAGTAGAAAAAGTCTCTGTTTGACTCTCCTTGTGTAAGCCTGATTCATTTGCACACTTAGCAGCTTATTAGAACAGCAAATCAACAGAAGATCAAAGCATCCGAAGATTTCAGTGGAGAATCAGTAGCAAATCAGCAGAGAAACAGACGCAATCAGAACTCTGAAAGCATTTTTGAATTAAAGCTGCCAGCTACTGATCGGTCACTGGACCGATCAGAGAGACTCCTGATCGTTCACCAGACCGATCAGGCTGGGTTCAGACCGATCAGGCTCTAACCTGATCGGTCCCCAACGCGTAATCAGAAATCGCGACTTCTCCGGGATTGATCACCAGACCAATCCCTAGTCGTGGATCGGTCACCAGATCGGTCCACCTCTTTGCAGGGTGATTTCTCAGCTTTGCAGTCATAAGGGCCTGATTGATCACCAGACTGATCAGACTATGCCCTGATCGGTCAGCAGACCGATCAGGAAGCTCTCCGACCGATCAAGCTCCTTCCTGATCGGATATAAGGAGGAGTCTGCAACACTTGATCGTTCACCAGAACAATCTGAGCAGTGTCCCAGATCAGTCACCAGACAGATCAGGACCAGATCAATATAGTTCCCAGACTCACTGTATGCTCCCTGATCAGTCACCAGACCGATCAGGAGCCGATCAGTAGAGTTCGAAACTCACTGTGTGCTCCCTGATCGGTCACCGGACTTATCAGACACAGCTGGATCAGTCACCAGACCGATCCACGGGGGAACTCCGTGCCAACTTCCTGTTGATGCAGTCCTGCCCTAATTGTTGTTTTGGTGTTGACATCGATTTTAGTTTAGGTGGATGATCATTGATTATGATTAAGTCTTGATCGGGGATCAGGCATGACATTGATTATGATCAAGTCCTGATCGGGGATCAGGCATGACATGGATTATGATTAAGTCCTGATCGGGGATCAGGCTTGGTATGGAAAATCTTAGTCTGGAGGGCTAGGTGTTGGAAAATCCTAACCTGGAGGGTTAGGTGTGAAAAATCCTAGCATGGAGGGCTAGGTGTTTGGAAAGTTCTAATTCGGAAGGATTGGGTGAAAAGTTCTAGCTTGGAGGGCTAGGTGAAAAGTCCTAACTTGGAGGGATAGGTGCAAATTCCCATCCTGGAGAATTAGGTGAAAAAGTCCTGGCTTGGAGGGTCAGGTGCTTAGCTTGGAGAGCTAGGTTGGATGATGTTCTAACTCGGAAGGGTTGGGTGAAAAGTCCTAGCTTGGAGGGCTACGTGAAAAGTCCTAGCTTGGAGGGCTAGGTGAAAAGTCCTAACTTGGACGGTTAGGTGCAAATTCCCAACTTGGAGAGTTAGATGGAAAAATCCTTAGCTTGGAGGGCTAAGGTGGATGAATTCCTAGCTTGGAGGGCTAGGGTTGAGTCTCTGGATCGGTCTGGTGACCGATCAGGGACATTAGCACGCTGCTCCATAGTGAATCAGTCTGGTGACCGATCCAGCTATGTCTGATCGGACTGGTGACCGATCAGGGAGCGCACAGTGAGATTGGGAATCTACTGTGTGGCTCCTAATCGGACCGATGACCGATCAGGGAGCAGGCTGCTTCCTTACTGCCTTGCTCCTGATCGGTTTGGTGACCGATCAGGGAGCAGACGGTGAGTGAGTTCCCTTGCTGATCAAAGTCCTGGATCGGTCCGGTGACCGATCAGGGATCTAGAATCTGATTAAAGAATCACTGTTCATCTACCCTGATCGGTTTGGGTGACCGATCATGCTTCACTCTGATCGGTCTGGTGACCAATCAGGCTTCACTCTGATCGGTCTGGTGACCAATCAGGCGTGTATAACTGCGAGAACTGGGAATCGCAGCGAAGCAGTGGATCGGTCTGGTGACCGACCCACACGCCCTGGATCGGTCCGGTGATCGATCAGGGATCTTGGAGCTGATTAAAAAATCACTGTTCATCTGCCCTGATCGGTCTGGGTGACCAATCAGGCTTCACTCTGATCGGTCTGGTGACCGATCAGGCGTGTATAGCTGCGAGAGCAGGGAATCCCAGCGAAGCAGTGGATCGGTCTGGTGACCGACCCACACGCCCTGGATCGTTCCGGTGACCGATCACTTTAATTCAAATTGCACTGTCAGACATGGTCAGAGCATCTGATCGTATCCGATTCACTGATGTTTGCTTCTGATATTTGATTTACTGTATGATTTGCTGCTCTAACAGTCTGATTAAGCTGCAGGTAACAGGGGAGGATTCAAACACTTATGGAGAGGTCAACGGAGGCTTTCCTTGGAGCAGGTTTGTCTGATTCTCCATTTTAGGTTGCAACGGCCGAGCTGCAGACTGGAGCCGAGACAGGGGCTTGGCTGAGGGGATCTCAGGAAGACCAGAGAGGGCTCAGTGGTAGATGGCGTTGGCAGCAAGGTAGCTGGAGGCTACGGAGGATATTGTCACCTGATGCTGAGTGGAGAAACAAAAGGGCGGAAATTGGCTCCGGGGAAGCAGTATTCTGGAACTTTCGTTCTTGCCGCGCCTAGTGTTCTCCACAATCTGCTTGCTACGTTCTTGAAGCTGTCATCACTTTGAGCAAGCGATCGAGAAGCAACCAATCTTTACTTGAACGCTTAAAGGAGAGAACAAGTAGCTTGGAGTCCGACAGTGGGAAGACACGAAGAAGGGCTCTTGCGTGAGATCGCCACTGGGTGGAGCTCAGGGAAGCTAGCTGTGTTTTTGCCCTTGCTAAGTGTTTGAGTAAGATCTTTCTCGTAGTTTCTTTGTGCTTAAACTTTATCCTGATTGAAACGCTGTGGAGAGGTTTCTCCACCGAGAAGGAGGTTGCGTTATATCCGGTGAAACCGGGGCTTGATCTGCCGACGATCAAGGGATCGCCCACCTTAAGGGCACGCCAAGGAGTAGGGGGAAGTTATCCCCGAACCTTGTAAACCCTCTTGTTAGCGTTCTTGGCAGTTGTCTTTGTTTGATCTCATTTCTGTTTTAGCTTACTGCACTTTCAGTTTCTTTTGTTTCTTCCGCTGCTGTGCTACTGATAAGTTAAGTGCAGGAAAATTGTTAATCGCAAGTGAAAAGTGATTGGCTATATTCACCCCCCCTCTCTAGCCATCTCATCACCAACAAGTGGTATCAGAGCTTGGGGCTCTGTTTATGGCTTAACATCCAAGAGTTATCAACAGGATGGCTTTGAGAGAAGGCTTCTCCACCACCCGACCTCCATTCTTTGATGGCGCCGACTTTCAGTATTGGAGATCAAAGATGGAATACTATCTGAAGATGGATATCCACACTTGGTTCGCAGTGAAGAAGGGATTCATTCCTCCTAAAGATGACGAAGGCAAAGAGCTGGAGTCTTGGAGGTGGACTGCTGAACAAACTCGGAAGAGTGAAGCCAACGCGAAGGCGGTTGTCACTCTACAATGTGGCATGAACAAAGATCAGCTCATCAAGCTTGGCCCTTTCACAAGTGCGAAGGACTTGTGGAACAAACTCATTGAGCTTCACGAAGGCACCCGGGACTCTAGAATGCATAGAGGGATTTGTTCCTCAATCAACTTTAAAATCTCTCCATGAAGGAGAATGAGTCGGTAAGTGAGCTTCATGGTCGGTTCAAGGAAGTCCTCAATGGGCTTCATTCAATTGATGAAAAGGTCGAGAACCGCGACCTTGTGAGATATGTGTTGAAAGCATTTTCAAGGAATGCTTTGTGGTCATCCATGGTGGATGCCTACAAAGTATCCAAGGATTTATCTATTGTAAAATTAGATGATTTATTTTGTGAGATGGAATTGCATGAAATGGCTAACAAAGGCTCCAAGGAGAAGGGGATTGCCTTAGTTGCAGGGGACCAAACCAACAAGAAGAAGAAGGAGAAGAAGAAGGAGAAGGAGGTCTCATCATCTTCATCCTCTTCCGAATCCGAGTCAAATTCCGAGGAAGATGGCAGCAGCTCCTCTTCATCCGAAATGGCCAACTTTGTGAGGAGGATGATGCGAAGGGATCGACGTTTCAAAAGTAGAGGTAACACTAGTGAATCCAAACATGATAAGAATAATGCATCTTGCTTTGAGTGTGGTAGGAAAGGGCATTTCAAGAATGAATGTCCAAAGCTTATGAAGAAGGAGGAGAAATCCAAACGAAAAGAAGAGAAATTCAAGAAGAAGAAGAAGAAAGCCTTGAAGGCCTCTTGGGATGAGTCATCATCTTGCTCATCCGATGAAGAAAAGGAGGAGAAAAGCACAAGGCAAGTGGCACTCATGGCTCTTGGAGAGGAGAGCAGTGATGATTCTTCAAGCTCCTCAAACGCGGCTTCATCATCTTCGATGATGAAGAGGTAATTTCTCCCAAGCTTGAAAAGTGTTATAGAGCAATTGCATGTTTATCTAGTATGCTTAAAAAGTCAAAGAATAAGGTTAAGGCATTGACATTAGAAATTGATCAATTGAAAGCTTCTAGGGATGATAATATTGATGATTTACATGTTGAGCTGCTAGAAGATGAAATTAAATCATTGAAACTTGAAATTGAAAAGTTGAAGTCCTCTAAGGTTGAGGAAGTCAATGATTTGCATAATGAATCGCTAGTAGAGGAAAACCAATCATTGAAGAGTGAAGTTGAGAAGCTCAAGAATATTCTTGGGAAATTCTCAACTAGCTCTAAGACCCTAGATATGATCCTAAATGCCGAAAGGGCGGTGTACAATAGGGCCAATATTGGTTATCGCCCTAAGGAACTATCATTTGTGTCTCTCATGTCTAGGACTGATATGAGACAGTCTAGGACACCCAAAATCCAAAAGAAAATGGTCAAGGCATGGGTGCCTAAGTCATGTTTAGTTGATGCTTTAGGTCCCAAGGTTTGGGTACCTAAAACTTCTATTTTTCGAATTGTGTAGGTTATGATTGAGGGGGAGCATCTATCAACTTGGTTCGTTGATAGTGGATGCTCCAAACACATGACCGGGGATAGATCATTATTTACCACACTTCACAAGAAAAGTAGAGGTAATGTATCATTTGGTAACAATGGTAGTCTTAAGGTCATAGGAATAGGAGACATTCAAATATCCGAATGTCTTAGAATCTCAAATGTCCTTCTAGTCAAGGGGATGAAATTTAATCTCCTAAGTGTCAGTCAATTGTGTGACACGGGTTACACAATTGACTTCCAACCAAGTCAATGTCTAGTTAGACAAAATGACACCTTGGACACGGTACTAGTAGGAGCAAGAGTAGACAATATTTATCAAGTTTCATTTAAAAGTGCTACTAATGCTTTTGCTAAGTGTTTCATGTCAAAAGAAGAAGAGTCCACCCTTTGACACCGGAGGCTAGCACATGTTAACATGAAGAACATCCGGAAGTTGGCCAATAAGGGACTAGTCCGAGGCTTACCAAGCATCAAGTATGAAAAAGATAAACTTTGTGATGCATGTCAAATGGGTAAGCAAACAAAATCTGCACATAAAGGTAAAAGCACTGTAAGTACTTCCAATGCTTTAGATTTACTTCACATGGATCTATTTGATTGTAGTACTATCATATCATTGAATGGAAGTAGGTATTGCTTTGTGATTATTGATGATTTCACTAGATATACATGGACCTACTTTTTGAAATATAAGGACCAAACCTTAGATACTTTCATTTCTTTTTGTAGAAGGGTAGAAAATGAAAAATCATCAACCATTAAGACAATTAGAAGTGATCATGGAGGTGAATTTCAAAATCAAGGTTTTAGAATTTTGTCAAGATAGAGGTTATAAGCATGAGTTCTCTACTCCTAGAACACCACAACAAAATGGTGTTGTAGAGAGGAAGAACCGTGTTCTTCAAGAGGCTGCACGAAGCATGCTTAATGAGTACTCACTCCCGAGTTACTTATGGGCTGAAGCTGTAAATACAGCTTGCTATGTGCAAAATCGAGTCCTCATCCATAGGTTTTTAGGAAAGACTCCCCATGAGCTTTGGTTTGGAAAACCACCTACGGTTAAACACCTTAGGGTGTTTGGTTGTAAGGTGTTCATTCTAAACACCAAGGACCATCTTGGAAAGTTCACGGCGAAGGCTGATGAAGGGATACTAGTCGGGTATTCTCTTGTTAGTAAAGCCTACCGACTCTACAACAAGAAATCTAGATTAGTTGAAGAGTCTTCTGATGTGGTCTTTGAAGAAATTTCAAAAATCAATTGACCAATCAGAAAATATAGAAGGAGTTCAACTCGAACATAGGAGACTAAGTTTGAAAGAAACTCCAAGTGGTGTTGATGGTGATGAGTCTGATGACGGTGAACCTAGACAACCCATTGATCAGCCGGATCCTGAGGCTGAACTTGTGTCTAGTGAACCCGTACAAGAAGCACCACCAACTCCTAGGCAAACTAGATTAGCCTCTAGTCATCTCCAAGGCCAAATTGTTGGAGACATCCATTATGGGGTTAGGACTAGATCATTCTTTCGGAATGAGGCTAATGAAGTTGCCCTAATTTCTGAAATTGAACCTAGGAGAATTGATGAAGCATTAACTGATCCCGATTGGATCATAGCAATGCAAGATGAACTAGGTCAATTTGAGAGGAGTCAAGTTTGGGACTTAGTCCCTAGACCCAAGAAGACCACCATTATTGGAGCCAAATGGGTCTTCAAAAACAAATTAAATCATAAGGGAGAAATCATTAGACAAGGCATGCTTGGTAGCCAAGGGCTATAGTCAAGTTGAAGGCCTTGATTATGATGAGACTTATGCTCCCGTGGCACGA
>JAGFNQ010006349.1:0-27426 GCA_024364735.1 Boesenbergia rotunda
CACGTCCAGTGGGGAGCTTTAGCAAATATGTTCCGATGGCAACAGCAGCAATCTTTGCTCCGTTTCCAACTCGCAAATTCGCTTCTCCTTTGACGAGTCTTCTTCTATTCCTTAGCCCTTGTATGTCATTACATATATGTGAGCTACACCCAGTATCAAGTACCCATGTGTTTGAGGAAATAGAGTGACATTCAATAACGAAGATACTTGAAGAGGATGGGGCATCGGATGCCTTCTCTTTCAAGGACTCAAGATAAATCTTGTAGTTTCTTCGCAAGTGACCCTCCTTGCCATGGTGATGGCAAGTGTCTTTTAGGGTATTTTCAATCTTTTTGGCCTTTTTCTTCTTTCCCATATTCTGTTCTTTGGCCTTCCTCTTAGAACCTTTCTTCGAGGAACCACCTAACAGTATCGTCTTTTGATCCTGCTTCACAGAAGGCTCTACAGTCTTCAGCAGGTTGAGCAACTCAGGAAACTGGTCTAGAGTTGTATTTTCAGGAGGACGGTTGGGAAGTTGATTTTCAAGGATATAAGCAAGCTTCTCTGCCTTAAGGACCATCCTTAGGTTTCGAAGCCAGTCCATGAAGTTTGGCCCAGTCAGTTTATTGGTGTCCAAAATGGAATGCAAATTCAGAAAAGACATGATCGAGTGATTATCCTAGAAATACAAATTGAGCTTATGTGAGAAGAATGATTAAATAATGTATCAATATACATATATTAAATCCTATTTATTTTACGAATTGAGTCACCCTTATTATCAATTCGGGAGATTGTAGGAATATCTCCAAATAGGTTGATATCCAACCATAGATAAGAACAACCATGGCTGTGGCCATCAAGTTTTTCTTAGCTATGAAGGTAGGTAATTATACCGATTACACATCACATATATGTAACTATCACTTTATGCTATCAACTAATTGAATGTTTGCATAAATCATTGGGTCGTTAACTCATTAACAAGTATGCAACTTTATACATAGCACCCAACTGCACCTCTCTTTGCTTCGACCTTGGCTGTGGCACAACAAATCGATGCTCCAAGCTTAAGGCTGACCCATTAATCAAGAAATAGTTTTAATATGGTTGGAGCTCATTCAATTGTTTAGTCAGGCTTGGATGTGTCCAACAACCAAAACTAAGGATTGACCTCTGACTCCAACTATATTATTCATAAACTAATTCCATGGTTTGAACATGTTGAGGTTCAAGTCGGGCATGGATGTGTCCATCAACCCAAACGAGAAACAAAACTCCGATTCTAACCATATTAATGGAAGGTGTTGGCCTTAATATTTTGTAAGGGGTTTTGGGTCTCATCCTTTCTTTTCTAAGCACATTCATGATATAGAATTATGTCATGACTTACGATTTCCTTAATTAAGTATGTATGTGACTTAAGTTATCAAGTCTCATTAATTGAATTAGGAACCGGATTTCCTAATTCCAATTTCATACTTAATTAAAGGAATTATTTTGGGAAACAATTTCCTAAATTGTCATAATTAATTTCGGAAATAATATGTTCAAGACTTTGATTTCTCTAAATCAAATCTTATTAAATTAAGAGACAAATCCCTTATTCAACTACATATTATTTTCATGAAAATCTCATTTAAGAAAACACTATAGGAAACCATTTTCCAAATTAATTTTGGAGACAACAATATGTAAGAGCATCACCTTTTCAAACATATTTTATTCATGGATTTAATTAATTACAACAAATTGTTTTCTAAGGGTGGCTCCCCGAGGCTCAGATACCCAAAGAAAAGTAATGTGTTGTAAATCCAATTGGACGGCTCCCCGAGGCTCAATCCATATCAAACATGACAATTTCAATTAAAAATTGGGAAATTAAATTACAACAACTAACTTTAAATTGGACGGCTCCCCGAGGCTCAATCCAAAATAAAGATTTTGTTGTCAATTTAAAAACCAATTCAAATTTAATTGTCAATTAACTGTCCATGAATTTGTCTAGACTTTCTTAAAATAAAGTGCCCAAAATTGCGAGATTTCAAAAATAGGTTTTCAGAATAATTGCAAGTTTCCGGTACAAAGAAAACTTACATATTTCCAAAATTAGAAAATTTCTAAAATAGAAAAATTTCCAAAATTGGAAAGTTTCCAATGATGGGATGTTTTCAAAATTATTATAAAATTTCAAAAAATAGAAAATTTCAAACGTTTGCGAAATTTCATGAGGATTTCCAAACTTTGAAATTCCTAAATCTAAAATTTATTATAATTCGAAAGTTTCCATAATTGAAAATTTTTTTTCCGAAATTGAGATCAGGACAATGTTTTTCACAAAACAATTATATGATTAAGTCGAACACTAACCGGCTCTGATACCACTGTTGGGACCGGGTGCATGTCGACAAGGATACGAGTTCGTAAAATTTTAAATTTTTACGTGCAGCGGAAGAATTTGCATAAAATAATTTCCTAAATTATTTTAACTTCGTATCTAGCATGCAATCTTGTGGTGTGTTGACATAATCATAATATAAAACTTTGCGGAATAGTAAACTAATTTACCAAGTACCTCGCGTAACTCGAAGAAAGGGACGAGATCCAACCGTAGCGTCCCTTGGAAGCTTCGCCTCTATTCGCGTCCACGCCGAGTTCTCTTCGGGATGACTTCGCAAAGTCACGAGTTTTGTGCCGACGAGAACTACTAGATTCTCTATAGGCACAACAAAGAAGATCAAGAGAAGAAAAGGAAACTAACCACCAAGAAAACGGAATCGAATTCCGACAAGAGAGGAGTCGCTATCCGCTTCTTCTTCTTCTTGCTTCGTTTCTTCTTCTTCTTGAAGCTCACGGCAACCACCTTCTATGGGAGGAGTTGCGCCGGCCCTAGCTTGTGGAAGGGGCGCCGGCCCTAATTGGTGAAGAGGGCGCCGGCCCTAAGGTAGGGGAGAAGAGAAAGGAGAAGAGAAAGAGAGGGAAAGAGGGAGCTACTTCTCTTGACAACTCAATTGGAATTAAGGGCTTGCCTTTGGTTCCTTTATATAGTAGCATCTCCCTTGCCAAGTCTCCTCTTAACAGAATTAACGGAATTAACGGAATTAGTTATCATAAGAAATTTATCCTATAAATTCTCTTATGAATTATTCCGTTTAAACCAAGTTTTATTATAACTAACTTTATAATAAAACCAATTAGTTATCATAAGAAATTTATCCTATAAATTCTCTTATGAATTTTATCATAACTAACTTTATAATAAAACTAATTAATTATCATAAGAAATTTATCCTATAAATTCTCTTATGAATTATTCCGTTTAAACCAAGTTTTATTATAACTAACTTTATAATAAAACTAATTAGTTATCATAAGAAATTTATCCTATAAATTCTCTTATGAATTATTCCGTTTAAACCAAGTTTTATTATAACTAACTTTATAATAAAACTAATTAGTTTATCATAAGAAATTTATCCTATAAATTCTCTTATGAATTACCAAGTTTTATTATAACTAACTTTATAATAAAACTAATTAATCTCTCCTTTTATTATGGAATAAATTTTATAAGAAATTTATAAACTTTCTTATTATGGAAAAATCAATTCATAATTGATTTTATAAAATTAAAATAAACTATTTCATGGATTATTTTAACTTCCATAAAAAGAATAAATTTCTATAAATTTATTTATATAAATTTCTTTATACAAATTTATTTATCCATAATTTATAAAATAAATCGCGCTAGATCTATTTTATTAATTAAACCAAAATTAATTGGTTTTCTCCCTCTATTGTGGCCGGCCAACCAAGGAGGGTTGGCACCCTCTTTGGCCGGCCCAAACCGAGCCGAACCAACGCAAATTAAACTCATTTAATTCGCCCAAAAAGCCTTCAAAAGACTTAGCCATTTTTAGCTTCCATTGCGCCTCTGATTAACTCAGATTCGACTTATTTCTCTTGATCGAAAAATCTAATTTTCAACTCGTTTTAAATTCCTCAGATTACTCGTAGTGCGTGTGACTAAATAGGCTTTCGATTTATGTTGGCCGTCTATATTCAACAAATTATAGAACGATCATGAGTGGCACCTAGTAGTACATCATGATCCCCAATTAATCGAAAGATCAACGGTTTGACCCCAGAAGAAATTATTCTGAAACCCTTCAGCAGCTCTAATGAATCGTGCCCCATTCCCTTCACCACCTTATACCCACTTGGTTCAGGACACGGTCTATGGTGTCAGTCCCCACTAGGCTGACTACGTCACACCTAGCCCAAGTAGTGTCTTTCTCGTCCTTTGGATTTCTAATTACTCTCATGTATTTTAGCGACTCGCACTCTAAACATGATATACTCTGGCCAGAGGTTTTTGAGTAACAATTCGACGATAGGCCTAGGTATACATCTCCTCGCAAGGAGTGGTGAATCCTTTGTAGGCTGTTCAAACGTCTTCGGGCACTTCGGCTTATACCCAATCATCCTGGGTCCACACCTCCTTGGAGATGCTTGCTTAAGATGTTAAAGTATAAGTCTCCATGACCAAGACGACTTGAACACCGCAAGTCAAAGGAACATCGCACTTAAGCCGCAGTAAGATCTTCATTGACATATCTACATGTAGATTCCCATATGAAGTCTTACAGCTAGTCACTCCAATGAACTAGTTCCCTTAACTAGCATCCATGTTTATATCCGGACATTCCAATGTCACCAGCCAGTGAGAATCAGCTGATTAGAGAATAACCCATGCTAGTCTCAACAGAATTGATAGTGTCCGTATTTATCAATTCATCGACTAGGGATATTTTCAATACTTCACATTTGCACATTTAGAGATAATCACTAGTTGTGATCCCATCACAAATTCTCTTATGCTGTGAGTTGTATTGCGGACATTCAGTAGATGAGTTTAAGATCCCAATCAAATACACAAGCATGTATACTCAAATAGTGAATTATCATTTATTAAAATAAATGTTTTACAATCATAAGGCGATTGCCTTAGGACACTTCTCTCATATCACTAACATGTAGCACCCAGACCAAGCCTAAGTACATCGGATATCTGCAGCACCGCGAGGTTTTAGAGTTTTTATTCTTGGTTGGGAGTCGGTAACACCCAGACCAAGCCTAAGTACCCCGGGCATCCGCAGCAACGCGAGATATTAGGATTTTTTATTATTGGTCGGGAGTCCGTAGCACCCAGACCAAGCCTAAGTACATCGCACATCCACAGCACCACGAGACATCAGGATTTTTGATTGTTGGTTGGGAGTCCAAAGCACCCAGACCAAACCTAAGTACCCCGGGCATCCGCAGCACTGCGAGGTATTAGGATTTTTTATTCTTGGTTAGGAGTCCGTAGCACCCAGACCAAGCCTAAGTACCTCGGGCATCCGCTGCACCCGCGAGGTATTAGGGCTTTTATTCTTGGTTGGGCATCCCTATCACCATGACCATGCCTAAGTACCTCGGGCATCGCAACACTGCGAGGTATTAGGGTTATGATTCTTTGTTGGGCATCCATAGCGCCCAAACCAAGCCTATGTACCCCGGGCATCCGTAGCACCGCGAGGCATCAGGATTTTTATTCTTGGTTAGGCGTCCATAGCACCCAAACCAAGCCTATGTACCTCGGGCATCCATAGCACCGCGAGGCATTAAAGTTTTTGATTCATGGTTGGGAGCCCATAGCACCCAGATCAAGCCTATATACCCCGGGCATCCGCAGCACCGCGAGACATTAGGGTTTTTATTATTGGTTGGGCGTCCGTAGCACCCCAACCAAGCCTAAGTACCTCATGCATCCGCAGCACCACGAGACATCAGTGTTTTTGATTCTTGGTAGGGAGTCCGTAGCACCCAGACTAAGACTTAGTACCTGGGCATTCGCTGCACCACGAGATTTTAGGATTTTTATTCTTGGTTGGGCATCCGTAGCACCCAAACCAAGCATATGTACCCCAGGCATCGGCAGCACCACGAGGTATTAGGATTTTTTATTCTTGGTTGGGAGTCCGTAGCACCCAGACTAAGCCTATGTACCTCGGGCATCGCGGCACCACAAGGCATTAGTGTTTTTATTCTTGGTTGGGCATTCGTCGCACCCAGACCATGCCTATGTACCTTGGGCATCCGCAGCACTGTGAAGTATTAGGGTTTTAATTCTTGGTTGGGCGTCCGTAGCACCCAGACCAAGCCAAGGTACCCAGGTCATCCGTAGCACCGCGAGGTATTAGTTTTTTTATTCTTGGTTGGGTGTCCGTAGCACCCAGACCAAGCCTAAGTACCCCGGGCATCCGCAATACCGCGAGGCATTAGGATTTTTTATTCTTGGATGGGAGTCCGTAGCACCTAGACCAAGCCTATGTACCCTCGGCATCCGCAGCACTGTGAGACATTAGATTTTTTATTCTAGGATGGGCATTTATAGCACCTCGACCATGCCAAAGTACCTCGGACATCCGCAGCACCGCAAGGCATCAGGGTTTTTGATTCTTGGTTGAGTGTCCGTAGCACCCAGAACAAACACAAGTGCCCCGGGTATCCGCAGTACCGCGAGGTATTAGGGTTTTTATTCTTGGATCAGCGTCCGTAGCACCCAAACCAAGCCTATGTACCCCGGGCATCCGCAGCACCATGAGATATTAGGATTTTTGATTATTAGTTGGGAGTCCGTAGCACCCATACCATGCCTATGTACCTCGGGCATCCACAGCACCGCGAGGTATTAGGGTATTTATTCTTGGTTGGGCATCTGTAGCACCCAGACCTAGCCTATGTACCTCGGGCATCCGCAACACTGCAAGGTATTAGGTTTTTATTCGTGGATTGGCATCTATAGCACCCAGACCATGCCTAAGTACCTCGGGCATCCGTAACACCGCGAGGGATCAGTGTTTTTATTCTTGGTTTGGTGTCCATAGCACCCAGACCATGACTAAATGCCTCGGGCATCCGCAGCATCGCGAGGCATCCGAGTTTTTATTCCTGGTTGGGCGTCTGCTGCACCCCGACCAAGCTTAGGAACCTCGGGCATCCGCATCACCGCGACGTATTTGAGTTTTTATTCTTGGTTGGGTGTCCGTAGCACCCAGGCGAAGCCTATGTACCTCGGGCATCCGCAGCACCGTGAGGCATCAAGGTTTTTAATTCTTGGTTAGGAGTCCGTAGCACCCAGAGCAAGCCTATGTACCTCGGGCATCCGCAGCACCGCGAGGTATTAGGGTTTTAATTCTTGGTTGGGTGTCCGTAGAACCCAGACCAAGCCTAAGTACCCCGGGCATCTGCAGCACCGCGAGGTATTAGGATTTTTATTTCTTGGTTGGGAGTTCGTAGCACCCAGACCAAGCCTAAGTACCTCGGGCATCCGCAGCACCGCAAGGCATTAGGGTTGTTATTCTTTGTTGGGCATCCGTAGCACCGAAACCAAGCCTATGTACCTCGGGCATTCGCAGCACTGCGAGGTATTAGGATTTTTATTTTTCGTTGGGCGTCCGTGGCACCCAAACCAAGCCTAAGTACCTCAGGCATCCGCAACACCGCGAAGCATCAGGGTTTTTATTCTTGGTTAGGCGTCCCTAGCACCCAGACAAGCCTACGTACCTCGGGCATCCACAGTATCGCAAGATATTAGGGTTTTTGATTCTTGGTTGGGAGTCCATAGCACCCAGACCAAGACTAGGTAGCCCAGGCATTCACAACACTGTGAGGCATTATGGTTTTTATTCGTGGTTGAGTGTCCGTAGCACCCCGACCAAACCTATGTACCTCGGGCATCCGAAGCACCACGAGGCATCAGTGTTTTTGATTCTTGGTTGGGAGTCCATAGCACCCAGATGAAGCCTAACTACCCAGGGCATCCGAAACACCGCTAGGTATAGGGTTTTTATTCTTGGTTGGGCGTCCGTAGCACCTAGACCACGCCTAAGTACCCCGGGCATCCGCCACACCGCGAGGTATTAGGATTTTTGATTCTTGGTTGGGAGTCCGAAACACCCATACCAAGTCTAAGTACCTCGGGCATCTGCAGCACCGCTAGGTGTTAGTGTTTTTATTCTTGGTTGGGCATCCGTAGCACCCAGACCAAGCCTATGTACCTCGAGCATCCGCAGCACTGCATGGTATTAGGGTTTTTATTCTTGGTTGAGTGTCCGTAGCACCCAGACCAAGCCTAAGTACATCGGGCATCTGCAACACCATTAGGCATCG
This sequence comes from Boesenbergia rotunda, assembly GCA_024364735.1. Lineage (NCBI taxonomy): Eukaryota > Viridiplantae > Streptophyta > Magnoliopsida > Zingiberales > Zingiberaceae > Boesenbergia > Boesenbergia rotunda. The sequence goes on from JAGFNQ010006349.1 coordinate 8,200, forward strand.
GGTTTTTTATTCTTGGTTAGACATCCATACCACCTAGAACAATCCTAAGTACCTTGGGCATCCGCTGCTCCCCTCGGCATCAGGGTTTTTACTCTTGGTTGGGCGTTCACAACACCCAGACCAAGCCTTAGTACCTCGGGCATCTGCAGCACCACGAGTTATTATGGTTTTATGCTTGGTTGGGCGTCCATAGCACCCAGGCCAAACCTAAGTACCTCGGGTATTCGTAACATCGCGAGGCATTAGGGTTCTATTCTTGGTTGGCATCCCTAGCACCTAGACCAAGCCAATGTACCTTAGGTATCCGCAACACCACGAGGCATCAGGGTTTTAGTTTCATCGGTGGTATATTGGCATTTTGGAGAGGACGCCTTCCTTTATTACTTGAATCCGCTGCAAGGCAGTAAAAATACACAGGCGGGTACGCAATATGCAAGGTAAATCTTACCGGGAACAATAGGGTCGGAGATAGTTGCCTGCCCTAGCCTCTCGAGCCTTGTATTCCTCTCCCCTTGTGCACGACCCCTTAATCCATCATTCTTTCTGGAACCCTCAGGTTTTTTTGGGACTTTGATCTAACCTCCCCACTATAACATTGTCGAGACTGCAGCTGGTCCCCTCTGACTTCAACGACTCGGTTGACTACAGGAATTTTATCTTCTCGTGGTAGACAGAGGCCACCTCTTGAAAGACACTGAACGCCGGGCGGCCCAAGATGGTGTTGTAGGATGAGGGAGTATCCACAATCAAGACGGGAGTCCTCTTGGTCCTTTCTAGCTTGTCGCTGCCAATGATAGCGATAGGGTGATTTGCCCTATCGGTTGTACTCGATACCCAGTGAAGCTGAACAGTGGGGTCGAGACCGGGAGCAGCTCATCCTCGTCGATATGCATCTGATCCAGAGTCGCCTTGTACAGGATGTTCACGGAACATCTTATGTACACGAGAATGCGCTTGACCTCGTAGTTGGCTATGCGGGCCAGGATTACTAGGGTGTCTTCAATGGGAGCTTCCACTTCTTCCAAGTTTGCCGGACCAAAAGAGATTGTAGGGTCGTGCTCCTGGCTCCGACTCGTCCCGATTATGTGGTTTTCCAGTCGCCGGGTGTGAGACTTCCTTGCCCGGTGGGAATCTCCTCCGGTGGGTCCCCCGGAGATTACTCCAACATATCCCGAGGGCGGGCCACATACAGGGGCCTTGCCCTTCCAAGGATCTCTTTCTAAGGAGGGAGATCTGCAGGGTGCAGGTCCCCAACTCCTTCCTCGCGATCCTGACCGAGACCGATGTAGGGTTTCGTTTTCCCCGGCCTGCTGCGCCGAGGAGAAAGGCTTCGCTGTGGAGATCTTCGGCGATACCCCGCTTTATTCCACATTCTCCGAGGTTTGGTGTCTGCCTCCTCACTCAGTTTTTTTTTCAAGGCGTGACACTCCTCGGTGGAGTATGTTGTATTGCTGTGAAAACCGTAGTACTTCGTTAATGGCATCGGCTACTCAGTATCCACCGACTCGACCAGCCTTCGCCTGTCGACCCACTGGTCCTTCCTAAGGTGAAGGTCTTTTCCTTGAGTTAGAGCTAGGGGTTCTCTCCTTTCGGATCGGGGAACAACTTGAGGGAGGGCTCCGGCTAGTTCCTGTTGGTGCCGGAAGCACCATATCGAACCTTGTTTTGATATTGGCAAAGGATTCAAAGTTAAGTACTATTTGTGATCTAATAAAGTTACTCAAGTGTGCAGGAAAAGTTCTACGTACACTAGGCAAGAAGTCCTGACAAAGGGCTGGGCAAAGAAGACCTGGTCGAGGACGGGGCAAGAAGACCTGACCAGAAGTTGGGCAAAGAAGTCCTGGTCGAGGACTGGGCAAGAAGACCTGACCAAAAGTTGGGCAAAGAAGTCCTGGTCAAGGACTGGGCAAGAAGTCCTGGCAACAGGCTGGGCACTGAAGACCTGACCAGAAGTTGGGCAAGAAGACCTGACCGGAAGTTGGGCACGAAGACCTCGTCAGGTGGATTGGACAAAAGTCCAACAGGAGGAGCCGGTTGGCAAAAGGTAAACTCTCCTGAGAGGAGTAGGTGAAGACGCGTTTCCCGTCGAGGGAACAGTAGGCATCGGTTCGACCTAGGGTTCCATTTGGGAGACTCAGAGTCAGAACCAAGACAGCTACGGTTGTAACTAATACTTGTTATGTATTGGAACTAACCTGAGTTGCAGAATCGAAGGAATGGTCATCTGCAAGTGAGGTGCCTTACTGGGCCTAGGCGACCGGATGGACTCGGGTGCCCGAATGGGCTCAGGCGCCCGTATGGATATGGGCGCCCAAGGGTGAAGGCAAAATCCAAAACATAACCACGAAGCCTCTGGATGTACTCATGTCAGGCGCCTGTGAGGTCACGGGCGCCCCCATCAGCTCAGCGCCCAAGTGGAGGTGGATAAGCGCTGACCGAGCCCGTGGATAAGGATTCGCGCAGGGAAGGCCACATGTTAGGCGCCCCCATCGACACAGGGGCCCATATGAGTAATATAAATGGGGGTGCACCCCCAAGCCTTTGATATCACTTGCTCTCAACGCTTCAAACCTTTTCGTTCAAGCGCTACGCTCCGGCAAACTGAGACTTCGAGATTCCATCGCCGACGACAACCCTCTGCTCCGAAATTCGATCCACCTCGGGCGTCGGTAACGAAAAGTGTAGCAATTTCAATTTTCTGATCTACTTCTGTATTTGAATTGTAAATCTTTTATCGCGATTATAGAATTGCCAAAGTAAACGGTCAAGGACCTTGGGCCTTAGAGTTGGAGCCGACCGCGACTCTGAACCAAGTAAAAAACGACTTGTGTTCTTGTGTACTTTATCTTTTTCCGCTGTGCATATTCTTTAACTGTCTGAAAAGTTTTACAACGATATTTACCCCCTATCATTTTCTCCGATCCAACAAGTGGTATCAGAGCGGGGTGGCTCAAACTTGGTGCAACTACCAGTTGAACATTTTTTCCCGATTTTTCGCTTTTTATTTCAAATAAATAATATTTGTGCGTGGTTTTAAAATATATTTCGTCTTTTTCAATTTTGAATTTTCATCTTTTCAACATTCATTAGAGTTGATAAAATAATCAATTTTTGAAAATTTATCATAAACTTTTTTTGTATTATTTTAATATTTTTCTCAAAATTCGTGCTACCTTAATTCGAGCAAATTTTTTTCTCAACATTTAATTCTAATTTTTTTTCACCATTAATCAGAATTGATAAAGCCAATATTAAAAAAAAATTGTCATAAATTTTTTATTATTTTATTATTATTTTACCTCGAAATTCGTGTAACACCTTTTGAGCTAGTTTTTTCCCTCGCACTACCAATCCAAGACCAAGTCTTGGTACATTTCTGTTATTTCTTTTGTGTACGAGGTTTAAACTAAATGGTCAACCATGAGTAGAACAGTGCCCGTCCACCGCTATTCTCCAACGAGAACTTCAATTTTTGAAGAAGTCAAATGGAGTCCCTTCTAAAAGCCCACATGGACTTATGGCTGATCTTCCAAACGTGATTCTCTTTTCCCGTAGAAGATGAGTTATCAATCGAGTGTGGCAAACTGGATGAACAAACCCTCAACCAAATCGAGACCGATGCAAAGGCAACTGCAATCATACAATGTGGCCTAACCAAGGAGCAACTCAAACTAGTAGGTTCATTCAGATGTGCTAGAGAAATTTGGGAAAAATTGATTAACCTTCATCAAGAGATCTCAGATGAAGAAGAAGATCAGATAAGTTATTTTGCATACTCAGCTCAAACTCAAATAGCCGAAATAGAGTTGGCACCCAACTTTAAAATTGACTACAGATCGGAAGATGAAATAGAATTCGTACCAGACTATGAATTCGAGCCAGAGTTAGAAGACGACTTAACTGAGACAAAAATTGTAACCAGTTTCAAATTTATTCCAGAATTACAATTAAATAATCAGGCTATTACTGTAATGGTCGAGGAAGGTATAATTTCAAGTGCAGGGAAAACTCCAAAGAAGAAGCTTCAACCTATACCCGAGTCCGACTCAAACTCGGAAACAAAAGACAGTAAAGGAGATCGACACAAACTAGTTCGATTGGCTCGTGATCATTATAGGAGTACTGGACAAACAATCAAGATAGGTAAATTTTCAATATTAGAAAATCCAATATTTACCTTGAATAATGTGATTGATTCATATAAATTAGTTAAGGCAAATTTTAGAAAATTGAAACAAGAAAATGAAACCCTGAAGCATAAGGTCAATATGTTAGAAATTTTAATTCATAATCTTGCTGATTTCGAAAATCCGGAGTATTACTCTAATTGTGACCTTACTTAGATAATTGTTTGCTTTAATTGTGTGTTGCTTTTTATTTTAATTTTAGAATTAGGAGTGATTAGTTTAAGGATAAAAAGGTTAAATTGAAATTTGAACAACATGGTATTGGGTGGAGGTGAGATGATAGCACGTTAGTGAAACCTTATGGTGGAACTAGCCAAAGCTACCGATCCAGGACCCAAACTCGTTAGACCAAAATCTTTCAAGAAGTAATTTGAAGATCAATTTTCTATAAAAGACTTTGTCAAGAAAATGGTTGATGATCCAATAAGGCTACGACCAAAGAAGGCCTAGTGCCTCGCCAAGACCTGGAAGTCAATTACTAAAAATCAAATTCACTTTACTATTGTTAGATTTGAATCTAACACAAAGTTCAATTAATCTTAGATTCATAACAAATGTTTCAAAATTAATAAAATTAATGATTTTTTTAAAATTAAAATATTTATCTCACAAAACCCATAAGGTTAACATGTTTGATCACGTAGAACTGGGTGAGATATCTAGGACCTAAGAATATATGCCACTATCCTTTTAAATAAAACACAAAGTGCTTTCAAATGTTATTCAAAATTATCTCTATTTTTTAAATTAATTCAGTTTAATGTACCCTACTTTTTCATCTCTAACATATTTTTCAAAATATTAAATTTCATGTTAAATATTACAATAAACTTGTTTTAAATAGAATCTAGGGCTTGTTTGATTTAGTTATTGATTAGTCAAACATAGTCAACTAAGTCAAACCTGGTCAACATAGTCAACCCTAATCAACATAGTCAAACCTGGTCAACACTGAAGTACCTTAAGGCACTTAGATAAAGTCAGACGGTGTCAGATATAAGGAAAGTTTTTTTTTTCAAAAAGTTTAGAGTTTTCAAAAACCTTATACTCTAAAACTTATTATCATCTCAAAATAAGATTTTCAAAAATTGATTCAAAAATCTTCGTATCTTACTATCTCTTTGAAAAATTATCATCATTTCAACATGTTTTTCGAAAACTGTGCTATCATTCCAAATTGTGTTTTCAAAAATTTATCTCCTTGAAAATTTTCATACTCAAAAGGTTGTTCAAAATTGTTTTTATTAATTTTGATAAACCCTAAAGACACAGAGGAAGTCTTCTTCATAATCTACAAGGACTCCTAGGATGTGTTAAATTTAGGGGGAGTCTAAAGGAAAACTTTATGACTATTATTTTTTTAAAAAAAAATCCTCGCAATTTTTTTTAATAATTAGATAATCCTTTTGGTTTGAACCAAAACCATATGACTCAGTGGAAGAGTACTTGTAGTCAACAAGCTTCCTAGGACTGGGTCAAGTTTATGGCAAGGTTAAATTAAAAGAATCATCTAATAACAAAATAATCTGTTTACATGCACTATATTTTTAAATACTTTTGAAATCATAATTTTTTTACCATTTTAATCATACTTTTATTATACTATCACTTCCAAAAATTGGTTGTTTTTTAATCACTGTTGTAAATAATATTTACTTGAGTTTGAAGAATTTCCAAGACACATAGGGAAATGTCCGTGTAGTTAACAAGGTTTTCTAGGATTGTGTCAGACTGGAAAGGAAACCATGCCAAGTAAAATATTATGATATCCTTCAAAAAGTTAATAATATTTCTCAAGTACTAAGAATTTCTTAAAATATTTTCAGAGAAAGAACACTTAGTTTCTTTCGGGTGATTATTACGTAAATATCTTCAAAGATACTGCTCTTATGAAAACTTTTTCAAAAGTCCTTCTACTAAGAAATTTTTAATTTTTTAAAGTAGTTAAGTATTCTGAACCTAAATTTATTGAGTAAATATTTTAAGAATTTTTTTTTGCTTGGACTCAATAGAAATATCAAACTGTTCTTTGACATTAATTCTTGCTTAAATTAGTAATTTGGAAATATAAACATCTTTCAAAATTGTTTTATGATTTTGTAAAACTAATAGGCTCTGATACACATTTTCTTTCAAAATATATTCAAATGTTCGTTATTGATATATGGCCAAGGGGGAGAGTAGAAAAAGTGAAATTAACAATTAAATCCTTTCTTAAACTTTTCCCCCTTCTTCAACGAAAGTTTATCTTAGAAGCTCCCATGAATATTTTCACCTTAACCTAAGGTTTTTCTAAACTTAGAATCTCCTTTGTGATACTCAGAAATTTTGTTACAAAATACTATTTCAATGTGAACTTATGAGTATTTTTAGAACTCTTTTCATGTATTATTTTGAAAGGTTAATTTGCATGTTTTTTAAAAGCTTCAAGGGGAAAATTTCAAATCATGGGGGAGCTTTGTGGAATGTTGCAATTGGAAATGGTCTAAAACATAAGGAGAAGAGTTTCACATTAAGAGGGAGAGAAAGGAAAGAGAGAAGGAATTTTTTTTTAATTTTTATCTCTTTTTCAAAATGTGCTTCAAAAATTTCTAAGTATTTCAAAATTTTTTAAGTACATGTTTTTTCTGAGTAAAATTTTTCTTAGTAAACAAAATTTGTCTGAACAAAAATTGTTTTGAAAAATTTGGCAAATATTTCAAAGTAAAGTTTTTTGGTGAAAAACTTGTCTAGAAATTTCTTAAAGATTTTATTTTTCAAAATGTACAAATTGTTTCCAAGCAAATCTTTCTAATTGTGCAAATTTTTTTTGGTAAACAAATTTTTCCCAATTCTCAAAGTTGAACTCTTTTAAGGGAAATTTGGCTTCAAAATTTTGCCTAAGTAATTTTTTTTGCAAAACCTTGTATGTAAAAGTTTTTTTAACAAAATTTAGGCTTGCAAAACTTTTCTAAGTGTTAAAAGTTTTTTAGATATCTTGTTCACCCATGAATATGTTTTGATATATGTCAAAGGGGGAGGAAAGGTCAAAGTTAAGTGTTTTATAAGGTCAAAGTTAAGTGTTTTATAACACAATTATTCAGGGGGAGTATGAGAAAATTTTTTATTTTTTCTGTTCAAAATTACATTGGTCTTAGACTTTATACTACTCAAAATTGATATATTTCATTGGTCTTAACCTTCTTGCATAAACTGTTATAATTTATTACTTATCTTTGAATTGTGTTGTCATAAATCAAAAAGGGGGAGATTGTTGGTGCCGAAAGCACCATATCGAGCCTTGTTTTGGTATTGGTAAAGGATTCAAAGTTAAGTACTATTTGTGATCTAATAAAGTTACTCAAGTGTGCAGGAAAAGTCCTAGGACACTAGGTAAGAAGTCCTGGCAAAGGGCTGGGCAAAGAAGTCCTGGTCGAGGACTGGGCATGAAGACCTGACTGGAAGTTGGGCAAAGAAGTCCTGGTCGAGGACTGGGCAAGAAGACCTGACCGGAAGATGGGCAAAGAAGTCCTGGTCGAGGACTGGGCAAGAAGTCCTGGCAACAGGCTAGGCACCGATGACCTGACCGAATGTTGGGCAAGAAGATCTAACCGGAAGTTGGGCACGAAGACCTCATCAGGTGGATTGGGCAAAAGTCCAACCGAAGGAGCCGGTTGGCAAAAGGTAAACTCTCCTGAGAGGAGTAAGTGAGGACGCGTTCCCCGTCGAGGGAACAGTAGGCATCGGTTCGACCTAGGGTTCCATTTGGGACACCCAAAGTCAGAACCAAGACAGCTACGGTTGTAACTAATACTTGTTATGTTTTGGAACTAACCTGAGTTGCAGGATCGAAGGAATGGTCATCTGCAAGTGATGTGCCTTACTGGGCCTAGGCGGCTGGATGGACCGGGCGCCCGAATGGGCTCGGGCACCCGTATGGATACGGGCGCCCAAGAGTGAAGGCAAAATCCAAAACACAACCACGAAGCCTCTGGAAGTACTCATGTCAGGTGTCCGTGAGGTAACGGGCGCCCCCATCATCTCAGGCGCCCAAGTGGAGGTGGATAAGCATTGACCGAGCCCGCGGATAAGGATTCGCGCAGGGAAGGCAACGTGTTAGGCGCCCCCATCGACATAGGCGCTCGTATGAGTACTATAAAAGGGGGTGCACCCCCAAGGCTTCGATATCACTTGCTCTCAAAGCTCCAAACCTTTTCATTCAAGCACTACGCTCCGGCAAACTCCGACTTCGAGATTCCAGCGCCGACGATGACCCTCTGCTCTGAAATTTGATCCACCTCGGGCGTCGGTAATGAAAAGTGTAGCAATTTCAATTTTCTGATCTACTTTTGTATTTGAATTGTAAATCTTTTATCGCGATTATAGAATTACCCAAAGTAAACGGTCAAGGACCGTGGGCCTTGGAGTAGGAGCCGACCGCGACTCCGAACCAAGTAAAAAATGACTTGTGTTCTTGTGTACTTTATCTTTTTCTGCTGCGCATATTCTTTAACTGTATGAAAAAGTTTTACAACGATATTCACCCCCACCCCCCTCTATCGTTTTCTCCGATCCAAGAGTTCCTTGTGACGGGCGTATTGCACCTCCTCCACATTGACGTGCTTGAGAGAATTCCCCAGCAGATCATCGAAGCTGATGGGCGGCTTCTTCACCAGGGATCAGAAAAAATCCCCTTCCGCGAGCCCTTGGGTGCAGACACTGACGAGGATTTCTATCGTTTCACTGGGCACGTCTTGCGCCACCCTGTTGAACCGCTAGATGTAGTCCTTGAGCGACTCATTCAGCTTCTACTTGAGGGTAATCTAATTGAGTGTCGTCTTCTGATAGCGACGGCTACTGGCGAAGTGGTGGAGGAAGGCGATTCTAAACTCCGCGAAGGAGTTAATAAAACCTTGTGACAGCCTTTGGAACCATCGCTGGGCTGCTCCAGACAGGGTGTTCAAGGACACCCGACACTTTACACCGTCAGTATACTGATGCAAGAGTGCCGCGTTTTTAAATTTGTAGATATGATCCTCCGAATCTATCTTCCCTTCATTATCTGCGTTCCCAGGCCCACGAAAATGCTTCGGCATGAGGTCTTTGTAACGACCCGAAAAAATCTCTTAATATTTCCTTAAAATATTAAGCATGACTAGATAATTTTCTGAGGAACCTAGAAATATTATTGCGAAGTTTGGCCTAGAAATTCCATGTTTTCTCATTTAAATTGGGGAAAAAGGGCACTAATGGGCCTTATATGGGCTTTTTAGTACCATAATTATTGATGGATTTTAGGTAAAAATTTATATAAATATAAAGGGATTTTAATAAGAAATATTAACATAATTATGGGGGAATTTTAAAGGGATTTTCGAAAATACTAGGAAAATAAAATAAAATAAGTGGAATAAAATTGTGCTTCTACCAAGGATTGAACCTTGGACCTCTTCTACAACCATGCATGCTCTAACCAACTCACCTAGCAAGGGAATGTTATGAAGGAATGAAGTGGATATTGGTTAAGGCTTAGAAGAAGATGAAGGGTCATGGAGAGACTCTTCATTTGCCTCCTTGATGAGTTATAAAGAGGGGGGTTTGGGAGTTACTTCTTCTTTCCATTACTTTGCATTTTTTTCCTCCTCCTTCCCTCATCCTAGCTGAACACCACAAGGAGGGTTTCCATTGGAAAAACTCCACAAGAAGGTCTCATCTCCAAGATCTAAGGGGGTCTTCCAAGGATACAAGGACAAGGGGGTTCAAGGGTCCAAAGATCTTACCATTTCCTTCTCTTTTAAGGTTTAAAAATCAAGATCAACCAAGGTAAGACTCCCTCACCTGTGGTATAATAGTTCTTTATATTTTAGCATGATTTATTGGTTGGTTTTTGGGACTTGAGGTTGAAAGAAACAAAATCAAGCACCCTAGAAAGCCTATGGGTTTCGGCCACAATGTTATAGAGTCCATAATGATGCTAAAAATCTTTATAATGTTATTTAATGTTCCCTTATGATGTTTAGAGGTTAAGTATAATTTTTGGAAATTTTTGGAGTACCCTAGGGCACCCTAGGGTTTCGGCCAACATGAAAGAAACAAAATCAACACCCTAGAGACCCTATGGGTTTCGGCCACAATGTTGTAGGGTCCATAATGATGCTAACAATCTTTATAATATTATTTAATGTTCCCTTATGATGTTTAGAGATTAATAATAATTTTTGGGAATTTTTGGAGTACCCTAGGATACCCTAGGGTTTCGGCCAACAACAAGAACCCTTGTGTAGGGTTGGGTTTAAAACCTCAAGTGTTTGTTTTATGTGTTGTCATGATATAAGGGAGATGGAGGGTATTTATGTGAATGTTTCACATGGCCTAGAGTCCCTATAGGTTTCGACCAAGTACCCTAATAGGGTGGAAAGTTAGGACTCATTTCAAGTAAGGGCCCCAAATGGCCCTATAGTAAGGTATGGTTGGTGTAAAACAATTGATTTGGGGATTTTAATGGAAAATTTTCCATGCCCCATGGCCTTGAAGTTTCGGCCAAGAGCATGATTAGGGTTAAAGGATTAGGGTTGGCCTTAAGTATGGAATCAAATGTTTCCTATGGCCTAGTATGTATGTATGGAATGTTGTTTGGGGAAGTTATGTGAAGCTTCATGAACCTATGGTTCCTTGGGGCTTTCGGCCAAGGGCCTAACCTAGGGTTAGGGTTGGGTTAAACCTCCAAAGATGCTTGTGTATGAGTTACCAAGAAATATGTTTAAGTAAGGTGGAAGAAGTTCTATGTTAACCAAACCCTTAGTTTGTATGTCATGAATTATATGTTAAGTCATAGATGTTTAGACATGCGTCATGATTTATGAATGATATATATGTATGCCATGTCTTATGAATGATATGCCATGTTTTATGAATAATATGCATGTATGCCATGTCTTATGAATGATACGTATGTATGCCATGTTTTATAAATAAGATGTATGTATGCCATGTTTTATGAATGAGGTTAAAGTACATGCCTTTAAGGCATAACGATGATGTTAAGTATGATGAATGAATGATGATGAATGACAAGTATGATGAATGAATGATGATGAATGACAAGTATGATGAATGAATGATGATGAATGAAAAAGCATGTGAAAGCATTTTATTTTATTTTATGGGCTTGTACCGGACCTAAGTAAGGTCCACGGTTCTGGACTACCGATGAAGCTGTCCACGGTTCGGGACTACCGATGAAGCTGTCCTTACGGTTCGGGACTACAGATGAAGCTGTCCTTACCCTAGTAGGTCGAGATTAGCTACCTCGTATTTACTTAGGGATGCGCGCATATGATGAATGAATGTGGTACAAGCCAGGGCCCAATGAATGTTATGATTATGTTAAAAGTATTTAAAAGCATGATGTTTTTAAAGATTAAGCATCCTTATAATATATGCATTTGTCCATGCATCCATCCATGTTATGCATTATATTATGAAAAGTATGGTTATGAAAAGAATATTTATGAAAAACATGTTTATGCAAGATATGTTAATGCAAAGTATGTTCATGTTAATTGTGATGCCATGATTTAATTATGTTTATGCTAAGTTAGAATGCCATGATTTTATTTATGTTTATGTTAATTATGATGCCATGATTTAATTTTGTTTATGCTAAGTTAGAATGCCATGATTTTAGTTATGTTTATGTTAATTATAATGCCATGATTTAATTATGTTTATGCTAGGATAGAACGCCATGATTTTATTTATGTTCATGATAGTTTAGGATGCCATGATTTAATTATGTTTATGCTAGGTTAGATTGCCATGATTTTATTTATGTTATGTTAATTATGATGCCATGATTTAATTATGTTTGTGCTTGGTTAGAATGCTATGATTTTATTTATGTCCATGCTAAGTTATGATGCCCTGCTTTAATTGTGTTTGTGCTAAGTTATGATGCCATGATTTTATTTAGGTTCAGGTTATGAATGTTTATGATGATATGTCTATGCCAGGTATTATGCCAGGCCATGAATGTTTGTATGTTTATGTATATGCTATGCTACGAAAATGATTAAGTTATATTCAAGTCAAGTCAAATGTATGCTAAGTGCTCATAAAGACTTATGTGCTGAGTAAAGCACTAAGTATGTTAATGTTTAAGATGCTCATGATTAAGTGATGAATGGTTTTAGTGAGTAGGAAAGAGTCTTACTAAGCCTGTGTGCTTATAGTCTTATTTTCCTTATACCGCAGATCACGCAAGGGGACCGTAAGAAAGCAGCAGGAGGGCAATAAAGTATGTGTGTGATAGTGACTTGGCCACGAGACCATATGTTTGCTTGTTTTATGATAGAACTTTACCTTTACTAGTATGTGCTTGAATGTGACTCTATGACATGATGCTATGTATGACATGATGCTAAGAATGACATGATGATAAGTATGACATGATGACAAGTATGACATGATACTAAGAATGACATGATATGAGGTTAGGTATAATGTTAATATGCCAAGTTCCCATGTTATGATGTTAGGAAGGGTAGTAAGTGCATGTAGGTGTAAGTTAAAAGTTTCCGCTGCATTATGATGTCTACATGCCCTAAGTATGTTAACGTAATGCCGCTGTAGGAAAAAAAAAAGCGGGCGTTGCAGTCTTCCACAATCTCAGATGAGAAGGGTGTAGAGGGAACCTTATGGGAGACCTTAGGTTCCTCCCTTTTGCCTTGTCTCTCTTCGTGCCTCTACATGCTGGAGGCTACCGAGTTGGCCTTCTCGATATCTCCGAGAGAGTCTCTATGGGGTCCTGGGGTTGCTCTATCCCGTCACCCCAATGGTGTGATGAATCTTCGCGAGTGCGAGATGGAGACTCTAGGGATCTCCTCCTGTGCAGCTGCCCTCGCTGCAAGGCGGCTTACTCGAATTCGTGCTGCTCGAGCGCTTCATTGATGGCGTTGGCCACCGAGCGATCCAGTTCCTCCCTCGTTAGGACAATAGATTGTCCCTCCAGCCCTGCCATCGGTGCTCCCTCTGGTGCTTTACTGGTTCCACACAGACAACGCCAAACTTGTTCTGGAAGGAATCGACGTCGACAGCACTGAAGTTCAGCCCACGTGGAGGTTGACGATAGGGGAGGAACTCCACGCCCTGCGTGATCAACACGAGCGTTAGGGGAACACGCCGGAGGTTGTCCGACGGAGCCCACTCTGACGCTCAAGTCAGTGTCTCGATTGAGATGAAGAGAAGAAGGCAGAAAAATATATGAGTAGTAGAGAACGCATAACCCCTTTACCGAAGGGGTTGGGGTACCTTTTATGTTAGATCGTGGTGCCTTGCTAGAGGGGGGGTGAATAGCAATTTTTTATTTTCTCTACAATAAGGGTTAGCAAAACACAAGAAAAATAATGAAAAATAATGAAGACAATGCTAACACCTTCGTTTACTTGGTATCCACCTCAGAGAGGTGACTAATCCAAGGATCCACACGAGCACACCACCTCCACTATGAAAAACCTCCTTCAAGGTGGAGAAAACTTTACAAGGTTGTCTTCCTCCTCTTTACAAGATGGAATTGAAAGCGAGAGGAAGAACTGAGGACTTTTAGCATGAACAACACCTAGGTACCCTCAAGAACCGTACCTTTGACATGCCAAAAAGTCACCCTTTAAATAGGGTAAAGGACAACTCCAAAAGCTGTCCAGCCCGATACCAGTTGACTGCCCCTGGGGCAGTCGATTGGCCCAGCTTTAAAAGCTAGCCAACGGCTAACTCAACGGCTAGTTTTCGAGGTTACCAGTTAACTGATCTTTCTGATGTTTCGAGTCTCTTGCTGGCAGTCGACTGATTCATTCCCAGTCGACTACCCATCTTACAAAAGTACTCCTCCTCACTCCGAAGACCCTCCTTCACGTGTGCCTTCAAGTTCACTCCCTTGGTTTGCCCCTTGAAGTCCTCTTCCAGTCCTCTTCCACCGGCTCTCATCCCTCGGATGCGCACGCAAGACCTCGACTTGCCTCCATGCCATCCTTCACGTGTGCCCTTTGAAGTCCACTTCCCGGCTTGCCTTGGAGTCCTCTTCCCTCGACTCTCGTCGCTCGGGTATGTCCTCCATGTGTGATTCTCCTGCAAACTCAATCACACATATCAAATAACAAGATAACACCCTAACCATAAGCATATTGACACACACATCAAAACCATGATCTCCCCGATCATTCTTAGGTCAATTGCCCCAACAATCTCCCCTTTTTTGATGTGTGACAATATGTTTAAGTTAGGGAGAAGACACAGCAAATAACAACAATTGAAAATACAAGACATAGTAAAAACACAAAGAGGTAACCTCCCCCTTAACCTATGCCTTCTTCCATTTTCAATTCTTATAAACTAAAGTTAAACCAAAAGTTAAGTTACAAACCTAACTTAAACCTCCCAATTCTCCCCCTTTGATACCATCAAAACGATTGCCCGAAGCAATATGAACCCATGACATCAAATGAAAGAACCATTGATTTCTTAAAACTCCTAGAATTCTGAAACTAGGAGTATCAGTCGACTGCGACAGAGGGCAGTTGACTGATACTCCGTCAGTCAGAATTTTTAACCTTTGGGCCAAATTTCAGAAACTCCCCAAAAATTCCAAAAAAATCCAAAAATTATGAAAATTTGCAAACATGTTTTATATAATATACTCTAACAGAGAAAAATATAACTTCATGAAAAATTCAAACATGTTTGACTTTTTGGAAAAATTCAAACTCCTTGAAAACATGTAACATTCTATCAAAGTTCCAACTTAATTTTGAAATCATACATTGTTCAAACTTATGGCATACACATACACCACAGAAATGTTTTCAAATTATTTAAAATATCCAATTATGATCTTTGGGCAAGATGTCCATTAATCAAACATTTGCTTTCCCCATAGTTGGTATATTTTCAATAATTTGATATATCTAATAACCCAACAATATGCCATAAGCATAAGTGAATCATTTGTATCATCCTAATGAATCATGCACCACCTTGCTATTGTATTACTCCAAGGTCCATCCTAAACATCTACAAAACATATACCAAGACCCCTTCTTAAGGATGTGAACTCTGCTTCTGGAAGAGGCTGTTGGGACCGGGTGCATGTCGACAAGGATACGAGTTCGTAAAATTTAAAATTTTTTACGTGCAGCGGAAGAGTTTGCATAAAATAATTTCTTAAATTATTTTAACTTCGTATCTAGCATGCATTCTTATGGTGTGTTGACATAATCATAAAATAAAACATTGCGGAATAGTAAACAAATTTACCAAGTACCTCTCGTAACTCGAAGTAAGGGACGAGATCCAACCGTAGCGTCCCTTGGAAGCTTCGCCTCTATTCGCGTCCACGCCGAGTTCTCTTCGGGATGACTTCACAAAGTCACGAGTTTTGTGCCGACGAGAACTACTAGATTCTCGGAAGGCACAACTAGAAGAATAAGAGAAACAATGGAAAAACTGACCAATGAAGAAACGGAATCGAATTCCGAGAAGAGAGGAGTCGCTATCCGCTTCTTCTTCTTCGTCTTCGGGTTCTCCTCCTTCTTGGAAGCTCACGGCAACCACTTGGGGTTGCTAGGGTTGCGCCGGCCCTAGCTTGGTTGGAGGGAGCCGGCCCTAATTCTCAAAGGGGCGCCGGCCCTAAGGGAAGAAGAGGAGAGAAGAGAATAAGAGGAGAGAGAGGGAGAGCTCTAATTAATCTCTTGATTAATTGATTGATTGTTGTGTATAAAGGGCTAGCCTTTGGGTCCTTTATATAGTAGCAACTCTTTGCTAAGTCTCCCTCTAAACGGAATTAGTTATAAGAAATTTATCCTATAAATTTTCTTAACTAATTATTCCGTTTATACCAAGTTTTATTATAAACTAATTTATAATAAAACTAATTTTCTTCTCTTTAAATCATGGAATAAATTTTATAAGAAATTTATAAACTTTCTTATTATGGAAAAATCAATTCATAATTGATTTTATAAAATTAAAATAAACCAATTCATGGATTATTTTAATCTTCCATAAAAGAATAAATTTCTATAAATTTTATTTATATAAATTTCTTTATACAAATTTATTTATCCATAATTTATAAAACAAATCATACTAGATTTATTTATTAATTAAACCAAAATAAACTTGGTTTAATTTCCTCCATTGGCCGGCCACCCAAAGAGGGATAATACCCTCTTTGGCCGGCCCAAATCGACCCGAACCGGTCGCGAATTAAACTCATTTAATTCGCCCAAAAAGCCTTCAAAAGACTTAGCCATTTTAGCTTCCATTGCGCCTCTGACTAACTCAGATTCGACTTGTTTCTCTTGATCGGAAAATCCAATTTTCAACTCGTTTTAAATCCCTCGGATTACTCGTATTGCGTGTGACTAAATAGGCTTTCGATTTATGTTGGCCGTCTATAATTAACCCATTAATTATAGAACGATCATGAGTGGCACCTAGTAGTACATCATGATCCCCAATTAATCGAAAGATCAACGGTTTGACCTCAGAAGAAATTATTCTGAAACCCTTCAGCAGCTTTAATGAATCGTGCCTCATTCCCTTCACCACCTTATACCCACTTGGTTCAGGACACGGTCTATGGTGTCAGTCCCCACTAGGCTGACTACGTCACACCTAGCCCAAGTAGTGTCTTCCTCGTCCTTTGGATTTCTAATTACTCTCATGTATTTAAGAGACTCGCACTCTTAACATGATATGCTCTGGCCAGAGGCTTTGAGTAACAATCCGACGATAGGCCTGGGTATACATCTCCTCGCAAGGAGTGGTGAATCCTTTGTAGGCTGTTCAAACATCTTCGGGCACTTCGGCTTATACCCAATCATCCTGGGTCCACACCTCCTTGGAGATGCTTGCTTGAGATGTCAAAGTATAAGTCTCCATGACCAAGATGACTTGAACACCGCAAGTCAAAGGAACATCGCACTTAAGCCGCAGCAAGATCTTCATTGACATATCTACATGTAGATTCCCATATGAAGTCTTACAGCTAGTCACTCCAATGAACTAGTTCCCTTAACTAGCATCCATGTTTATCTCCGGACATCCCAATGTCACCAGCCAGTGAGAATCAGCTGATTAGAGAATAACCCATGCTAGTCTCAACAGAATTGATAGTGTCCGTTTTTATCAATTCATCGACTAGGGATAATTTCAATACTTCACAATTGCACATTAGAGATAATCACTAGTTGTGATCCCATCACAAATTCTCTTATGCTGTGAGTTGTATTGCGGACATTCAGTAGATGAGTTCAAGATCCCAATCAAATACACAAAACATGTATACTCAAATAGTGAATTATCATTTATTAAAATAAATGTTTACATCATAAGGCGATTGCCTTAGGACACTTCTCTCATATCACTAACAAACTCCCACTTGGCCTAATGCCAATCGCTACGGTATCCAATACCATAGGCTCTAACATGACCCTCAAACTTGTTTTGAGGCAAGGCCTTAGTTAAAGGATCCGCTATATTCCTTTCAGTGGGAACTCTCTCAATTTGTATGTCATTCCTACTTATAATCTCTCTGATCAGATGATAGCGTCGAAGCACGTGTTTGGATCGCTGATGAGACCTTGGTTCCTTTGCTTGTGCAATAGCTCCATTGTTGTCGCAGTATACCGGCACTGCTTCATCAATGGTTGGAACCACGCCAAGTTCGGAGACAAACTTCTTGATCCAGACTGCTTCCTTTGCTGCTTCCGAAGCTGCGATATATTCTGCTTCCGTGGTAGAATCCGCTACAGTGTCTTGTTTGGAACTCTTCCAACTCACTGCGCCTCCATTCAAAGTAAATACGTATCCAGACTGCGATTTGGAGTCATCCTTATCCGTCTGGAAACTGGCATCTGTATACCCACGTATTTTCAAATCTCCTTCTCCATATATTAGAAATACATCCTTAGTTCTTCTTAAGTACTTAAGGATTGTCTTAACAGCCGCCCAATGATCCATTCCTGGATCAGATTGGTATCTGCTCGTGACGCTCAGAGCATACGATACATCGGGCCTAGTACATAACATAGCATACATGATAGATCCTATTGCGGATGCATAGGGAATCTTATTCATGCTAATCCTCTCGTCTTCTGTGCGCGGACACATAGACTTCGAAAGGTTGATCCCATGCCTGATGGGAAGGTAACCTTTCTTGGATTCCGACATGCTAAACCTTTTTAGCACTCGGTCTATATATGTAGACTGCGAAAGACCAAGCAACCGTTTTGATCTATCTCTATAGATTCTAATCCCAAGGATATAGGTTGCTTCTCCCAGGTCTTTCATGGAGAAAGTTTTGGACAACCAAATCTTAACTGTCTGTAAAACTGATATATCGTTTCCTATAAGTAAGATGTCATCGACATATAATACTAGGAATACGACTGCACTCCCACTAACCTTCTTGTACACACAAGGTTCGTCAGGATTTTGTGAGAAATCAAACTCTTTGATTGTCTCATCAAAACGGATATTCCAGCTCCTTGATGCTTGCTTCAATCCATATATGGATCGTCGAAGCTTGCATACCTTGGTTTTATCAACCGATGTGAAACCTTCAGGTTGTATCATGTATACATCCTCAAGTAGGTTTCCATTAAGGAAAGCTGTTTTCACATCCATTTGCCATATCTCATAATCATAATGAGCTGCTATGGCTAGGAGCATCCGAATGGATTTAAGCATAGCTACTGGCGAATAGGTTTCGTCATAATCAACTCCTTGTTTTTGACGATATCCTTTTGCCACTAATCTAGCCTTAAAGGTAACAACATTACCTTCCATGTCGGTTTTCTTCTTGAAAACCCACTTGCACCCTATGGGTTTAATCCCTTCAGGTGGGTCAACCAAGTCCCATACTTGATTTTCATACATGGAATCCATTTCCGACTTCATGGCCTCAAGCCATTTGTCCCTTTCTGAATTTTTCAGAACATCTTCATAACTGATAGGTTCGTCATCGCCAATGAGCAACACGTCGTTTCGATTCACTTACGAGAAA
>JAGFNQ010006349.1:29287-66447 GCA_024364735.1 Boesenbergia rotunda
ACCCCATTATTATTCTAAATATTTAATTCCTAGAATAAGATAAAGTATCATTCATCGTTACATATCGTAACGTACTTTTCATCATAAATATCATTCATACTTGCATATCCTAAAATCATAAAACATTTTACTACTATGAGATATGTAAAGAGGTACTTACTTGGAAGTGGCAGGAAGAGGGCTTGATGTGTGTGTAGTGAGATGGTTACTGCTCTGATACCAACCTGTAACGCCCGCTTTTTTTTTTCCATAAGCGGCGTTACATTAACATGCTTAGGGCAAGTAGACATCATAAGGCAGCGGAATAACTTAACTTATACATGCCCTGTTACCATTCTTAACTTATTGACATGGGAACCTTAGCATATTAACATTGAACTTAAGCATCATATCATGTCTCACATAACATCATATCATAAGGTCATAAGGTTCCATAAGTCATTATTCAAACATATAAGTAAACATATAGTTTCCTGGGCCAAGTCACTACGACACACATGCGTTCTTGCCCTCCTGCTACTTCCTTCATTGTCCCCTTGAATGATCTGCGGTATAAGGAAATAAGACTATAAGCACACAGGCTTAGTAAAACTCTTTCCTACTCACAAAACCATTCATCATTCATCATCTCATAATGAGCACATAAAACATTAACATACTTGGTGCTCTACTTAGAACATAACATCTTTCGTCACTTGTCGTATACATAGCATGGCATGAACATAATCATAGTAACATTCTAAGCATGGCATGATACATGGCATAAACATAAACATCATAAACATTCTAAGCATGGCATAAATCATGGCATAAACATAAACTTCATAAACATTCTAAGCATGGCATAATTCATGGCATAAACATAACCATCATAGACATTCTAAGCATGGCATAATTCAAGGCATAATTCATAAACATAGAGAACATAATTCATGGCATAGATCATAAACATAGTGAACATTCTAAGCATGACATAATTCATGGCATAAACATAAACATCATAGACATTCTAATGCAACATGGCATAATTTCATTGTGCATACATATTCATAAACGTAGTGAACATTCTAAGCATGGCATAATTCATGGTATAAAACCTATCATAGCATATGAACCTCTTTCTAACATAATCATGGCATAGATCATTCATTCTCATGCATACTTCTTAACATGAAACGTAAGCATAAAATCTTATCATTATAGCATAATGCATAACATGAATGGATGCATGAGTGGAATGCATATACATAAGGGATGCTTAACTTTTAAAACATACGTTTAAATGCTTAAACATAATCATCATACATCATTTGGGGTCCCCGGCTTGTACCACATACATACATCATAGCGCGCATCCCTAGCAAGTCCGAGGTCGTGAGCCCCAACCTACTAGGGTAAGGACAGCATAGTCGGTAGTCCCCGAACCGAGGCGTTCTTAAGGTGCCCATCCCTGTTGCCCAGCTCCGGTAGGGCCAGAACCGTGGACAGCTACGGTAGTCCAAAACCGGGGCGTTCTTAAGGTGCCCATCCCTTGGACCCATACTTCGGTCCGGTATAAGCCCATACATAAAGTAAAATACTTTTCATGTGTCATCATTCATCATTCATTCATAGTATACTTAACATAGCATAACTTGTTATGGCTCGGCCCGTCTACCGGCCCATTTACCGGTCCTCTCGACCGTCATACCGTCAACCATCGACCGTGCCGTTTAGCATATTTATGCCTTAAAGACATAAGCATCATCTTTCATTCATCATACTTGTCGTTCATCATCATTCATTCATCATACTTGTCATTCATCATACTTAATATCATAGCTGTGCCTTAAAGGCATGTACTTAACTTCATTCATAAGACATGGCATACATACATCTTATTCATAAATCATGGCATACATATGTATCATTCATAAGACATGGCATGTATCATTCTTATCATGACCATAAACATAACATAATTAACATGGCATCATTTTTATTCTTAAACATGGCATCATTTTCATTCTTAAACATGGCATCATTTTCATTCTTAAACATGGCGTCATCCTCATTCTTAAACATAAACATAACATACTTAACATGACATCATTCATATCATGAACCTAACATATCATAGCATCATTTTTATCGTGATCATAACCCTATCATTCTTATCATGCCATCATTCATATCCTGAACATAAACTTATCATACATATCATGGCAACACATAAACATATACTTGAAGTTAAAGGCTCAACCCTAACCCTTGGGTCCTTGAGGTTGGCCGAAACATATGTGGTCTCTAGGGTACCCCAAAAATTCCCAAAAATTGTATTAAACCTATAGAAATCATGAGAGTACATTAAACATCATGATTGGGATTTTTATCATCATTTTAGACCCTTAAACCTGGCGGCCGAAACCCTAGGGTGTCCTAGGGTGCTTGCTTAGGTTCCTTCATGTTGGCCGAAACCCTAGGGTATCCTAGGGTAGTACAAAAATTCCCAAAAATTATACATAACCTCTACACATCATAAGGGAACACTAAATAACATTATCAAGATTTTTGGCATAATTATTGACCTGTAAATCATGGTGGCCGGAACCCTTAAACTTAGGGTTCCTAGTTTTGTTTCTTTCATGTTGGCCGAAACCCTAGGGTGTCCTAGGGTACTCCAAAAATTCCCAAAAATTATACTTAACCTCTACACATCATATGGGAACATTAAATAACATTATCATGATTTTTAGCATAATTATAGACCTGTAAAACATGGTGGCCGAAACCCTTAAACTTATGGTTCTTAGTTTGGTTTCTTTCATGTTGGCCGAAACCCTAGGATGTCCTAGGGTGCTCCAAAAATTCCCAAAAATTGTACATAACCTCTACACATCATAAGGGAACATTAAATAACATTATCATGATTTTTAGCATAATTATAGACCTGTAAAACATGGTGGCCGAAACCCTTAAGCATGAGGGTCTTGGTTTTCTTTCCTTTCAACATCAAATTCGAAAACTAACCAATATATCATGCTAAAAATCATGGAATCATAGGGAACTATTATACCACAGGTGAGGGAGTCTTACCTTGGGGTTTCTTGATTTTTAGACCTTAGATGGGAAGAAGAAGGAAGACTTGTTGTCTCTTGATCACCCCTAGCCTTGGAACCTTAGGAAACCTTTAGATCTTGGTGGTAGGACCTTCTTGTGGAGTTTTCCCAAGGGAAAATCTCCCTTGTAGATTTCGTCTAGGATGAGAAAGAAGGAGGAAGAGAATGCAATTGATGGAGAGAAGAGAATAACTCCCAAAACCCCCCCCCCTCTTTATAACCCATTAAGGTGGTGAATGAAGAGTCTCTCCATGACTCTTCATCTTCTTCTTAATCTCAACTTATATCCACTTCATTTCGTCATAGAAATCTCTTGATAGGTGAGTTGGTTATGGCTTACATGGTTGTACAAGAGGTCCAAGGTTCAATCCTTGGCTCATGCACCTTTATTTTTATTTTATTTTTATTTCATTTATTTTATTATGTTTATTCCCTAAATTCCGAAAATCCCCCTAAAATCCCCCATAATTATGCCAATATTCTTAAATAAAATTCTTTTATATTTATATTAATTTTACCTAATTTATATTAATTTTACCTAATTAATATCCATTTTTGGAGCCCATTTAAAGCTCATTGGTACTTAGTTTTCTCAATTTAAATGAGAAAACATAGATTTCCTAGGCCTAAGTTCTCCTTAATATTTTTAGGTCCCTTGGAAAATTATTTAAACATACTTAATATTTTAAGAAAATATTAAGAGAATTTTCCGGATCGTTACATTATTATTTTATTTTATTTTTTCGACAATGCCCCCCCTAAGGCCTACCAATAGTCATGCTAATATTCCTAATTGAAGCACATTTCTATTTATATTAAATTCTATCTAAGATCCACTAATAACCATGGTACTAGAAAAGCCCATGGAAGGCTCATTAGTACTTAGCTCCTTATTCCATATAGAAAATCATGGCTAATCATGCTAAGGTTCCTACTAGTATCTCTATGTTCCTCGAAAATTTGTCTAGACAGGATCAATATTTTAAAGAAAATATTGAGAAAATATTCTGGGTCATTACAATCCCCATACCTCGTGAAAGTTCGTCCTCGAACTTAGAATAGCTCCGGGTACTTGCGTCTCATCTCGTCCTCGCGTTCCCAGGTAGCTTCCTTGAACCTTTGACTTTGCCATAGGACCTTGACAAAGGTTACCTCCTTGTTCCTTAGCATTTTGACTTCCCGATCCAAGATCTGGATAGGTCGGCTTTCAAAACTTAGGTCCTCCTGAACTTGTACTGTATATGGCTTGATCACCTAATCTGTATTTGGAATACATCTCTTAAGCATTGACACATGGAACACATTATGGATAGCCGACATCTCTTGAGGCAGCTCCAGCTCATAAGCTACCCTGCCAACTCTTATCAGGATCCGGTACAGTCCCACATAACGCGGACTTAGCTTCCCTTTCTTCCCAAATCTCATTACCCCTTTCATAGGAGCCACTTTGAGGAATACTAGATCCCCAATATCAAATTCCAGTGGCCTACGCTGGACATCTGCATAACTCTTCTGCCGGCTCTGAGCAGCTTCTATCCGTCGTCGAATGTTCTGTATAGCTCGGGTGGTGTCGTCGATGAGATCCGTCGTGAGACCCATCTCCTTCTTTTCACCACCTTCATACCAATAGATCGGAGACCTACATCTCCTCCTGTACAAAGCTTCAAAAGGTGCCGTTCCGATAGTAGCTTGGTAGGTATTATTGTAAGTGAAATCCGCTGAACATAGATATCGGCACCAACCCCCTTTGAAATCCAGGGCACAAGCCCGCAACATGTCCTCCAGTACTTGGTTTACTCATTCAGTTTGCCTATCAGTCTGAGGGTGAAAAGCTGTACTAAAACGTAGTTTAATACCGAGAGACTTCTGAACGCACTACCAAAAATGTGAGGTAAATCGACCATCCCTATCGGAGATGATGGTCTTGGGAACTCCATGAAGTATGATTATCTCTTTAGCATATAATTGAGCTAGTTGTTAAATCGAATAAGTCATCTTGATTGGTAGGAAGTGAGCAGACTTAGTCAACCTGTCCACAATTACCCATACTGCATCATATCCGTTTGTAGTCATGGGAAGTCCTGAAATGAAATCCATAGAGATATCTTTGCATTTCCATTCCGGAATTGGAAGTGGCTGCAGAACTCCTCCGGGTCCCTGGTGTTCTGCTTTCACTCGTTGGCAGGTCAGGCAAGTGCTAACTCGTTGGCAGATCAGAGCAAAGTTGGCCTATTGGCGTAAACGACATTATAGTTCTCAGTCCCCATAGCCTTGTGCAGCCTAGTAGACGAAAGAAGGCACGGATTGAGTCCAGACACAATGACAAGGTGAAACTAAAATGCAGCCGATGCAAACAACTTGGCCATAAGAGAAGGATATGTAGAATACTGCCAGCACCAAGGTCTTGAGTTAATTGGTATATGTATTGCAGGAATATTCTGATTGAAGTGTATATTTTGTAAGGAGGAGAAATGAATGTATATATTTTGTATATTGTACAGCCATAGTATTGTCAAAATACTAGTTGTTGTTAATGTTGTGACTTGAAGAAGTATTTTAATATTATGATACATTTCACCTTGTGTAATTCAATGTAAGCAGAAAAGATCAGTCCTGAAGTCCTCTAATTTCACGCCCACAATAATGTTATTTCAGGTCTTTAAGTCCTGAGGTCCTCTGTTTTCTTAATGTCTGTCATTTGAGCCCCTCTGATTTCTGCTTTGTTGATTCATTGTTCTGTGCCAGCTGATACTGTAGCAACACGTAATTGATAATCATTTCGACTATGTTTGGAAACCAAAAATACCATCTCGTAGCTAAAATAGCATCTGGTAGCTAAACTCTAACTACTGATAATGAGTTTTGAGAAATCCAAATATCCTGGGTGCATCATACAAACCTCCTTCTGTGCCAAATTCTGAAAATATGAGGTCATGATATGCATGGAATCCAATTGTGGTATGCAATGCCTTGTATTTAGGTACTCTTGAGGTGGAACCTTCTTGTTTCATTATTAAAATGTTGTGGCAACATGTACATTTATATAAAAGATTGCCATATAAATATTTAATCATACTTGTAAGCAGATTTTATTAAATTTTTTGCAATCTGATTTCAGAACCACGTTGGGCTTGAACCAGAGGATTTCAGGCCGAGCGTGGGCCTGAATCAGTTTGTTTCAGGCCCTGTGTGGGCCTGAAATTAGATTGTTTTAGGCCCACCATGGGCCTGAATTCAAATTATTACAGCAAAAGCAAGGTTCAATATTACTGATGGTATCGACAACAATTACACATTATAGATTAGTGATTACACAAAAACAAGGATGTTACATTGATTTCAAAAGGATTACATACATTATAATTAAAAATATACAATGTTTGTCATGACACTTACATATGCATTGTATCAACAAAACCAATATTTACATATTTAGCTTCCAGAACTTATCTCTCATAATTTTATATCCCACCTGAAATCGATAAGGTTTCATTTGCTTTTGGCTAAACTTTATAGATCATTGAAAGACCTGACTTTCAACATACCGCATAATGAAAAAAGCACAATCCAACCTGAAAAAACCAATATTGTCATTATTGTCATCTTATAAATCCAACCATGAAAGATTATGTCTTTTTTAACCAAAAAAATGATCTTACGATCTGCTTTGGGTGGGTCCTTGTACTATAATTTTATTAAAGTCTTTCCCCGATATGGAACGCAATCCTTTATTCCATATCTTGTTATATGACCAGTTCAAATTTTTGAAAAACGCCCCCTACACAGAAATTACATTAGGAACAATTATATGGCATTTAAACTTTGTGTAAAGGTTTATATATCAAATAGAAAACTTACAGTTTTTTCAAATTTGGCAATGTACCCTTCTGTGGCACCGAGAGAATTATAATGATGGATACTACCTTCCTCGAGGTCAATAATTAATAGATGCTAATGATCATCTGTATTATTTAGAGGACAGATGATATATCTAATTGACATATCTGTATCAGTAGCAATTGTTTGTTCAAATGCTGCAGCGTGAATCACCTCAAATAGTTCCTATGTTTATTAAAAAGGAAGTGTGAGAGGACTAAGTCCTAGAAAAAACAACAAAATAAGTTGCTAAATGACTTACATCTAACCCCACCCCATAGAATATGGAGGGGTGGTATGGTGAGTTAGAGGATTTTTCTTCATTTACAAGGATTGTCCAGTATGCATTTATGCAATCCCCGGTGGTGTAGTCATTCCAATCAAATATTGTCAAAAATAATTGCATATCTAATGAAAAGGTCCCATTGGACCATACTGGATTCAACTCATACCTACATGAACATAATATAAGCAACTTAATAACAAGGTGAATGAATAAATTTTATTAATGAATGACAATAATCATCATTGTTTTACAAATTTATGCAATCGCAATAGCAAGTTACTCACTTTAATTTTCTAAGCTTTAATAATGTTTCAGCAATCTCTGCATCTTTATTCTTCTTAAAAAATGCCCTGATATTTTTCAAGATTTTGCTTTTCACCTTTTGAATTTCTTTTGCTTTAGCAGCCTGTTGTTCAGATATGTTTGTTTTGTTGGACCTTGCATGGCTAGAGGGGGGGTGTGAATAGCCAGCCACAAAAATTGGCTTCTTTGGAGTCTTTCTGTGATTAGGGTAGCAGCGGAAAAACATAGCACAGAAAGAAATACAAAGAGACAGAACACAAACCAGACGCTAACTCAGAGATGTACAAAGTTCGGGGATAACTTGCCTCTACTCCTTGGCATGCCCATGAGGTGAGTGATCCCTTGATCGTCAGTAGATTAAGCCCCGGAACTCCGAATATGAAAGACTCCTTCTCGTTGGAGTAACCTCTCCATAGATCTCACAGATGAATGAGCTTGAGTACAGGAGATCACGAGAAGAAACTTACAGACTTAAGAGCAAGCACAGAAAGCACGAAGTAGAGGCACAACTCAGAGCACAAAACAGAACAACCCTAATGCAAGAACCTTCACTCAGCTCTTCGTTCTCTCGTGTCTGCTTGATTTATGATCAGTTGCCAAACCCCACTTGTCTCTGCTTCGCCAGCCTCCTCTTAAGCTTCCCTTCTGCTCACCGCCAGGCGTGTCTGCGCCCACTGAATCACAGCTCCGTCACCACTGACCCACTAACCTCCACAAAGCGCTCAATCCACTGAAGACCTCTCCAACTGAGCCTCAGGTCAGTCACCAGCCCGCCAGAAGCCGTTAAATTTTGGAAATAGAAAACAAACAAACCTACCACGGTGAAAGTCGCCATTGACCCTCCTCCTTGGTTTGTATCATCTCTGTATGTAACGACTCGGAAAATTCTCTTAATATTTACTTAAAATATTAAGCATATCTAGATAATTTTCTGAGGAACCTAGAAATATTAATGCAAACCTTGGCCTAGAAAATCCATGTTTTCTCATTTAAATTGGGAAAAAGGGCACTAATGGGCCTTATATGGGCTTTTTAGTACCATAATTTTTGGTGGATTTTAGATGAAAATTAGTATAAATATAAAGAGATTATAATAAGAACTATTAACATAATTATGGGGGAATTTTAAAAGAATTTTCGAAAATACTAGGAAAAATAAAATAAAATAAGTGGGAAAAAATTGTGCAACTACCAAGGATTGAACCTTGGACCTCTTGTACAACTATGTATGCACTAACCAACTCACCTAACAAGGTATTGTTAGGAGGAAATGAAGTGGATATTGGTTAAGGCATAGAAGAAGATGAAGAGTCATGGAGAGACTCTTCATTTACCTCCTTAATGGGCTATAAAGAGGGGGGTTTTGGGAGTTACCTCTTCCTTTCATCACTTTGCAATTTCTTCCTCTTTCTCTCCTCATCCTAGCCGAACACCCAAGGAAGGGTTTTCCCTTGGAAAAGCTCCACAAGAGGTCTTATCTCAAAGATCTAAGGGTTTTTCCAAGGATACAAGGACAAGGAGGCAAGGATCCAATGATTTTGCAACTTTCTTCTCTTTCAAGGTTCGAAAAATCTAGAAACCCAAGGTAAGACTCCCTGACCTGTGGTATAATAGTTCCTTATGATTTCCATGATTTTTAGCATGATATATTGGTTGGTTTTTGGATTTGATGATGAAAGGAATGAAAATCAAGAATCCTAGGTTTATGGGTTTCGGCCACAAGGATTTTAAGGTCTATAATTATGGAAAAAAATCTTTATAATGTTGTTTAATATTCTCTAATGATGTCTAGAGGTTAAGTATAATTTTTGGGAATTTTTGGAGTACCCTAAGATACACTAGGGTTTCGGCCAACATGAAAGAAATAAAATCAACACCCTAGAAACCCTATGGGTTTCGGCCACCATATTTTAGGGTCCATAATGATGCTAAAAATCTGTATAATGTTATTTAATGTTCCCTTATGATGTTTAGAGGTTATGTATAATTTTTGGGAATTTTTGGAGTACCCTAGGATACCCTAGGGTTTCGGCCAACAACAAGAACCCTTGTGTAGGGTTGGGTTTAAAACCTCAAGTGTTTGTTTTATGTATTGTCATGATATAAGGGAGATGGAGGGTATTTATGTGAATGTTTCACATGGCCTAGAGACCCTATAGGTTTCGGCCAAGTACCCTAATGGGGTGGAAAGTTAAGACTCATTTCAAGTAAGGGCCCCAAATGGCCTTATGGGAAAGTATAGTTGGTGTATAACAATTGATTTGGGGATTTTAATGGAAATTTTACCATGCCCCATGGCCTTGAAGTTTCAGCCAAGATCAAGATTAGGGTTAAAGGATTTGGGTTGGTCCTATGTATGAACTCAAATGTTCCCTATGGCCTAGTATGAATGTAGGAGATGTTGGTTGGGAAGTTATGGGAGGTTTCATGGACCTAGGGTTTCGTTGGGGACTTTCGGCCAAGGACATAACCTAGGGCTAGGGTTAGGTTAAACCTCCAAAGATGCTTGTGTATGAGTTACCAAGAAATATGTTCAAGTAAGATGGAATAAGTGCTATGTTAACCAAACCCTTAGTTTGTATGTTATGAATTATATGTTAAGTCATAGATGTTTAGACATGTTCCATGATTTATGAATGATATGTATGTATGCCATGTATCAAGAATGATATGCCATGTTTTATGAATAATATGCTTGTATGCCATGTCTTATGAATGATACGTATGTATGCCATGTTTTATGAATAAGATGTATGTATGCCATGTCTTATGAATGAGGTTAAAGTACATGCCTTTAAGGCATAACGATGATGTTAAGTATGATGAATGAATGATGATGAATGACAAGTATGATGAATGAATGATGATGAATGGAAAAGCATGTGAAAGCATTTTATTTTATTTTATGGGCTTGTACCGGACCTAAGTAAGGTCCACGGTTCTGGACTACCGATGATGCTGTCCATGGTTCGGGACTACCGATGATGCTGTCCTTACGGTTCGGGACTACCGATGAAGCGGTCCTTACCCTAGTAGGTTGAGATTAGCTACCTCGTATTTACTTAGGGATGCGCGCATATGATGAATGAATGTGGTACAAGCCAGGGCCGAATGAATGTTATGATTATTTTAAAAGCATGTTTTAAAGATTAAGCATCTATATATATATATATATATATATATATATATATATATATATATATATATATATGCAATTGCCACATGCATCCATCCATGTTATGCATTATATTTATGATAAGAACATTATGCAAAGAAATTGGATGCAAAGTATGTTTATGCCATGATTTTATTTATGTTATGCTAAGTAGGATGCCATGATTTTATATATGTTTATGCTAAGTAGGATGCCATGATTTTATTTATGTTCATGATAGTTTAGGATGCCATGATTTATTAATGTTTATGTTAATTAGAATGCCATGATTTTATTTATGTTCATGATAGTTTAGGATGCCATGATTTATTTATGTTTATGTTAATTAGAATGCCATGATTTTATTTATGTTCATGATAGTTTAGGATGCCATGATTTATTTATGTTATGTTAATTAGAATGCCATGATTTTATTTATGTTCATGATAGTTTAGGATGTCATGATTTAATTATGTTTATGCTAGGATAGAATGCTGTGATTTTTATGTCCATGCTAAGTTATGTTGCCATGATTTAATTGTGTTTATGCTAAGTTCGGATGCCATGATTTTATTTAGGTTCAAGTTAGGAATGTTTATGAGGTTATGTTATTATGTTTATGTCTATGCCAAGAATTATGCCATGCTATGAATGTTTATGATGTTTATGTCTATGCCACGTATTATGCCAAGCCATGAATGTTTTTATGTTTATGTATATGCTATGCTATGAAAGTGACTAAGATATGTTCAAGTCATGTCAAAGGTATGCTAAGTGCTCATAAAGACTTATGTGCTGAGTAAAGCACTAAGTATGTTAATATTTAAGATGCTCATGATTAAGTGATGAATGGATTTAGTGAGTAGGAAGGAGTCTTACTAAGCCTGTGTACTCATAGTCTTATTTTCCTTATACCGCAGATCACGCAAGGGGACCGTAAGAAAGCAGCAGGAGGGCAATAAAGTATGTGTGTGATAGTGACTTGGCCACGAGACCATATGTTTGCTCGTTTTAGGACAGGACTTTACCTCTGCTAGTATGTGCTTGAATGTGACTCTATGACATGATGCTATGTATGACATGATACTAAGAATGACATGATGATTAGTATGACATGATGCTAAGTATGACATGACATGATGTTACGTATAAAGTTAATATGCCAAGTTCCCATGTTATGATGTTAGGAAGGGTAGTAAGTGCATGTAGGTGTAAGTTAAATGTTTCTGCTGCATTATGATGTCTACATGCCCTAAGTATGTTAACGTAACGCCGCTTTAAGAAAAAAAAAAGCGGACGTTACAGGTTGGTATCAGAGCAGTAACCATCTCACTACACAGACATCAAGCCCTCATCCTGCAGCTTCCAAGTAAGTACCTCTTTACATATCTTATGATATTAAGCACTTCTAGGATACTTTATGATTCTAGAATATGCAAGAATGAATGATACATTATGATAGATGATGGGAAGTATTTGCATATTTTATTTGCAAAATATGTACATATGTACATATGAACAATATTTTTCTATTGTTTTATTTATGTAGATCAAATAATTTAGAATTTAGTATGGGGTAGGAATAGCAATAACTCATATTATCCATACTTGACCTTTATGAAGGGAAGTATGACTAGAAGACAGAGTAATAGAATTAATGAGACTACTTCATCGGCCGACCTGATGCTCCATATACCTTATATCATAACCTATCTTAAGTCACATCATAAGACAATCATGTATAAGTATTTTGCCTTATACATTAGGTCTAAGTTAGTCATAATGCAATTAGCCATAAGTGTGACTCAACCTTATGTTCATAAACATGGTATTAATTGAGCACCCTCATAATATTAGTAACTAAGGTGAACCTAGTATTAACATAATGTTATATAACCTGTACATTATATGAGTTACCAATCATATGATATAATTATATTACATTATATAAAGCAAATGATAATAATATGAGAGTGTGTACTAATATAAGATTATTATAAATATAACTATACAAATTCCTTACTATATAAGTATTGTCATAATTCACCTATCATATAGTTTTTTAATATGAGCCTACATACAGGTTGACATGTATCATCTCAACCTATAGGTTATCACCTATACATATTATTCCATAAGCAAAATTATAGGAATTATACCTATAATTTATATGATAAAAAAAATTATAATTTATGACATTATGTATAACCTATAATATAGTCTCATGTAGGGAATTATATGATAGCCTACATACATAAGATTATAACACTCTCACCTATGTTAGCGTATAGTATTAGTTCCATTATACTAACACTAGTATAAGTAATGGTATAAGTCATACGGTATAACCTAAAATGACACGCATAGGGTAGTGTCCTAATTATATTAACACTCATTATAGATTATGGGTTCACTATATTTTCATACTAAGTATAAATGTTAGAACTACCAACGTATGTTTCACTATTATCCTATATATAATATATAAGATTACCTTAAGTTATTTCATGGTAATACAATAAATATGATCTCACTTATCATATAATAACCATTAACTAATATAATTCATAGCTCATGTGGTGAACTAATATTTCGGAAGCATACTATTATTAGGTTTACCCATAATTATAATAACTATATACTTATGATATATGCATATAATTACATCATAGAGCTATTAATGACACTCGCTCAATTATACACTAAGGAGATAGATACGTCCCCACAAGTTTTGGACTGCAAGTTCTTAACGACCCTGCCTTCGGGAGAAATAATGACATCCGCTCACGTACTGCGTGTTGTGCTAGTCGGAATCGCAAAAAGAGAACTCTACTGCGATCTGATAATACTCGACATGCGGGATTATGATGTTATAATGGGGATGGATTTTCTGAGCAAATACGGTGCTTCTATCGAGTGCCGTAAGCGAAAGGTGATCTATTCGACCCGAGGCAGATACTATGTTTGAATTTATCAGAGAATCAGGGAAAAGAACCCAGAAATTCTTATCGACTCTCAAAACACGGAAGGGTTTGGACAAACAAGATGGTAATCCTAGCCTTCAGAGAATCAAACATGAGATCCTAGAAGGAAAGGGTGATGGTTTTTGTATCGCCAAAGGGGAGTACTCTACCTTAGGGATCGTCTATGTATCCCAAATGATCCGGAGCTTCAAAAGGAGATACTGGCAGAGGCTCACGGAACCCCTTATTCGATGCATCCAGGATCCACCAAGATGTATCAGGATCTGAAGGAGAGGTTATGGTGGTCCGGTATGAAGAGGAGATGTAGGTCTCCGATCTTTTGGTACGAGGGTGGTGAAAAGAAGGAAATGGGGCTCACAACGGAGATTATCGACAGCGCCACCCGAGCTATACAGAATATTCGACAACGAATAGCAACTGCTCGGAGCCGGCAGAAGAGTTATGCCGATGTCCGGCGTAGACCACTGGAATTTAATGTTGGAGATTGAGTATTTCTCAAGGTGGCTCCTTTGAAGGGGTGACAAGATTCGGGAGGAAAGGAAAGCTAAGTCCGCATTATGTGGGGCCGTACCTGATTCTGAAAAGAGTTGGTAAAGTGGCATACGAGCTGGAGCTACCTTCAAAGATGTCAGCTATCCATAACGTATTCCATGTGTCCCTGCTTAAAAAGTATATCCCAGATATAGACCGAGTGATCGAGCCGCAGACAGTGCAAGTACAAGAGGACCTAATTTATGAGAGCAGACCCATTCAGATTTTGGATAGGGAGGTCAAGAAGCTGAGGAGTAAGGAGGTACCCTTAGTCAAGGTCTTATGGCAAAGCCAGCGGTTCGAGGAAGCTACCTGGGAACGCGAGGACGAGATGAGGCGCACGTACCCGGAGCTGTTCTAAGTTCGAGGACGAACTTTCACGAGGTATGGGGAATTGTAATGACCCGGAAAATTCTCTTAATATTTACTTAAAATATTAAGCATGTCTAAATAATTTTCTGAGGAACCTAGAAATATTAATGCAAACCTTGGCCTAGAAAATCCATGTTTTCTCATTTAAATTGGGAAAAAGGGCACTAATGGGCCTTATATGGGCTTTTTAGTACCATAATTTTTGGTGGATTTTAGGTGAAAATTAGTATAAATATAAAGGGATTTTAATAAGAAATATTAACATAATTATGGGGGATTTTTTAAGGAATTTTTGAAAATACTAGGAAAAATAAAATAAAATAAGTGGGAAAAAAATTATGCAACTACCAAGGATTGAACCTTGGACCTCTTGTACGACCATGTATGCACTACCCAACTCACCTAGCAAGGTATAGTTAGGAGGGAATGAAGTGGATATTGGTTAAGGCATAGAAGAAGATGAAGAGTCATGGAGAGACTCTTCATTTACCTCCTTAATGGGTTATAAAGAGGGGGGTTTTGGGAGTTACCTCTTCCTTCCATCACTTTGCAATTTCTTCCTCTTCCTCCCCTCATCCTAGACGAATACCCAAGGAAGGGTTTTCCCTTGGAAAAGCTCCACAAGAGGTCTTAACTCAAATATCTAAGGGTTTTTCCAAGGATACAAGGACAAGGAGGCAAGGATCCAAAGATTTTGCAACATTCTTCTCTTTCAAGGTTCAAAAAATCTAGAAACCCAAGGTAAGACTCCCTCACCTGTGGTATAATAGTTCCTTATGATTTCCATGATTTTTAGCATGATATATTGGTTGTTTTTTGGATTTGATGTTGAAAGGAAAGAAAATCAAGAATCCTAGGTTTATGGGTTTCGGCCACAAGGATTTTAAGGTCTATAATTATGCCAAAAATCTTTATAATGTTGTTTAATGTTCTCTTATGATGTCAAGAGGTTAAGTATAATTTTTGGGAATTTATGTAACGACACGGTCTCTCAACCCCTTTTTGGCGGCCAAATCAACATTTGGCGGCCCAACAACCTGGCCCGTAGGCCCAACAACTTGGCCCGTAGGCCCAACAACCTGGCGGCCAAATCAACATTTGGCGGCCCAACTATGTCGTCGACCAACAACCGATGTCGACGACCAACAACCGTGGCATTACTCACTAGGTCTTTCCACCCCTGGCCAGTGGATTTTTGCCTTCCTCTGGATTCGAACTCTAGACCTCCAGGATAAGTACTAGAGTTTATGAATCCTGATACCAATTGAGCTACAGTTCAATTGGTATCAAGATTCATAAACTATAGTACTTATCCTGGAGGTCTAGAGTTCGAATCCTGAGGAAGGCAAAAATCCACTGGCCAGGGGTGGAAAGACCTAGTGAGTAACAACACGGTTGTTAGTCGTCGACATCGGTTGTTGGTCGACGACATTGTTGGGCCTACGGGCCAAGTGGTTGGGCCTACGGGCCAGGTTGTTGGGCCGCCAAATATTGATTTGGCCGCCAAAGAGGTTAAGAGACCGTGTCGTTACAATTTTGGAGTACCCTAAGACACCCTAGGGTTTCGGCCAACATGAAAGAAATAAAATCAACACCCTAGAAACCCTATGGGTTTCGGCCACCATGTTTTAGGGTCCATAATGATGCTAAAATTCTTTATAATGTTATTTAATGTTCCCTTATGATGTTTAGAGGTTAAGTATAATTTTTGGGAATTTTTGGAGTACCCTAGGATACCCTAGGGTTTCGGCCAACAACAAGAACCCTTGGTAGGGTTGGGTTTAAAACCTCAAGTGTTTGTTTTATGTATTGTCATGATATAAGGGAGATGGAGGGTATTTATGTGAATGTTTCACATGGCCTAGAGACCCTATAGGTTTCGGCCAAGTACCCTAATGGGGTGGAATGTTAAGACTCATTTCATGTAAGGGCCCCAAATGGCCTTATGTGAAGGTATAGTTGGTGTATAACAATTGATTTGGGGATTTTAATGGAAATTTTACCATGCCCCATGGCCTTGAAGTTTCAGCCAAGAGCAAGATTAGGGTTAAAGGATTTGGCTTGGTCCTAAGTATGAACTCAAATGTTCCCTATGGCCTAGTATGAATGTAGGAGATATTGGTTGGGAAGTTATGGGAGGTTTCATGGACCTAGGGTTTCGTTGGGGACTTTCGGCCAAGGACAAAACCTAGGGCTAGGGTTAGGTTAAACCTCCAAAGATGCTTGTGTATGAGTTACCAAGAAATATGTTCAAGTAAGATGGAAGAAGTGCTATGTTAACCAAACCCTTAGTTTGTATGTCATGAATTATATGTTAAGTCATAGATGTTTAGACATGTGCCATGATTTATGAATGATATGTATGTATGCCATGTATTATGAATGATATGCCATGTTTAAGAATAATATGCATGTATACCATGTCTTATGAATGATACGTATGTATGCCATGTTTTATGAATAAGATGTATGTATGCCATGTCTTATGAATGAGGTTAAAGTACATGCCTTTAAGGCATAACGATGATGTTAAGTATGATGAATGAATGATGATGAATGACAAGTATGATGAATGAATGATGATGAATGACAAGTATGATGAATGAATGATGATGAATGGAAAAGCATGTGAAAGCATTTTATTTTATTTTATGGGCTTGTACCGGACCTAAGTAAGGTCCACGGTTCTGGACTACCGATGATGCTGTCCATGGTTCGGGACTACCGATGATGTTGTCCTTACGGTTCGGGACTACCGATGAAGTTGTCCTTACCCTAGTAGGTCGAGATTAGCTACCTCGTATTTACTTAGGGATGCGCGCATATGATGAATGAATGTGGTACAAGCCAGGGCCCAATGAATGTTATGATTATTTTAAAAACATGTTTTAAAGATTAAGCATCAATATATATATATATATGCAATTGCCACATGCATCCATCCATGTTAAGCATTATATTTATGATAAGAACATTATGCAAAGAAATTGGATGCAAAGTATGTTTATGCCATGATTTTATTTATGTTATGCTAAGTAGGATGCCATGATTTTATTTATGTTAATCCTAAGTAGGATCCCATGATTTTATTTATGTTCATGATAGTTTAGGATGCCATGATTTATTTATGTTTATGTTAATTAGAATGCAATGATTTTATTTATGTTCATGATAGTTTAGGATGCCATGATTTATTTATGTTTATGTTAATTAGAATGCCATGATTTTATTTATGTTCATGATAGTTTAGGATGCCATGATTTATTTATGTTATGTTAATTAGAATGCCATGATTTTATTTATGTTCATGATAGTTTAGGATGCCATGATTTAATTATGTTTATGCTAGGATAGAATGCTATGATTTTTATGTCCATGCTAAGTTATGTTGCAATGATTTAATTGTGTTTATGCTAAGTTCGGATGCCATGATTTTATTTAGGTTCATGTTAGGAATGTTTATGAGGTTATGTTATTATGTTTATGTCTATGCCAAGAATTATGCCATGCTATGAATGTTTATGATGTTTATGTCTATGCCACGTATTATGCCAAGCCATGAATGTTTTTATGTTTATGTATATGCTATGCTATGAAAGTGACTAAGATATGTTCAAGTCATGTCAAAGGTATGCTAAGTGCTCATAAAGACTTATGTGCTGAGTAAAGCACTAAGTATGTTAATGTTTAAGATGCTCATGATTAAGTGATGAATGGATTTAGTGAGTAGGAAAGAGTCTTACTAAGCCTGTGTACTTATAGTCTTATTTTCCTTATACCGCAGATCACGCAAGGGGACCGTA
Source organism: Boesenbergia rotunda (assembly GCA_024364735.1). Lineage (NCBI taxonomy): Eukaryota > Viridiplantae > Streptophyta > Magnoliopsida > Zingiberales > Zingiberaceae > Boesenbergia > Boesenbergia rotunda. Next base: position 47,695 of record JAGFNQ010006349.1, read on the forward strand.
AGGAAGCAACAGGAGGGCAATAAAGTATGTGTGTGATAGTGACTTGCCCACGAGACCATATGTTTGCTCGTTTTATGACAGGACTTTACCTCTGCTAGTATGTGCTTGAATGTGACTCTATGACATGATGCTATGTATGACATGATGCTAAGAATGACATGATGATAAGTATGACATGATGCTAAGCATGACATGACATGATGTTAGGTATAAAGTTAATATGCCAAGTTCCCATGTTATGATGTTAGGAAGGGTAGTAAGTGCATGTAGGTGTAAGTAAAATGTTTCCGCTGCATTATGATGTCTACATGCCCTAAGTATGTTAACGTAACGCCGCTTTAAGAAAAAAAAAGTGGGTGTTACACTGTATCACCTGCACACTCATCAGATGGATTAGCGAAGCAAATCAGAGTGTATCAGAAGGAAATCAGCAGAAATCAGAAGTGATCAGGGAGTCTGACAGTGATTCAAATTAAAGAGATCAGGCACTGATCTGTCACCCGACCGATCAGTGAAGGGCCTGATCGATCAGGCTCTTGCCTGATCGATCAGGCTCCTGCCTAATCGATCAGTGAAGCTCTGATCGATCACCTTGACCGATCAGAGAACAGGGATCGGTCCACCGACCGATCACAAGGAAGACTAGACCTTACTGGTGTTGGGACCGGGTGCATGTCGACAAGGATACGGGTTCGTAAAATTTTAAATTTTTACGTGCAGTGGAAGAATTAGCATAAAATAATTTCCTAAATTATTTTAACCACGTATCTAGCATGCAACCTTATGGTGTGTTGACATGATCATAAATTAAAACTTTGCGGAAAAGTAAACTAATTTACCAAGTACCTCGCGTAACTCGAAGTAAGGGACAAGATCCAACCGTAGCGTCCCTTGGAAGCTTCGCCTCTATTCGCGTCCACGCCGAGTTCTCTTCGGGATGACTTCGCAAAGCCACGAGTTTTATGCCGACGAGAACTACTAGATTCTCTATAGGCACAACAAAGAAGATCAAGAGATAAAATAGGAAACTAACCACCAAGAGTCGGAATCTAAATTCTGAGGAGGAAGGAGACGTGATCCGCTTCTTTTTCTTCTTGGTTGGCTTCTCCTTCTTCTTGAAAGCTCACAGCAACCACCCTCTAAGGGAGGAGGTGTGTCGGCCCTAGGTGGTTGAGCGGGCCGCCGGCCCTAATCCTATTAAGGGGCGTCGGCCCTAATGGGAAGAGGGGAAGGAGAAGAGAATAAAAGAGAGAGAGGAGAGGTTAGCTCTATTTCGATTAAGAAACCAAGGCTTGCCTTTGGTTCCTTTTATAGTGGCCTCTCCCTTGCCAAGTCTCTCTTTTAACGGAATTAACGAAATTAGTTATCATAAGAATTTTATCTTATAAAATTTCTTATGACTTATTCCGTTATGCCTAGTTTTATTATAACTAATGTTAAATACCGAATCTTAAGGGGTTGAAAAGGTAAATTTCAAAATTTAGGGACCCAGTTGTGAATAGCGAACCTTGGAGGGCCTTTTTGCAAAAAGGCCAAAACTAATATAAAAACTCTAAAAAAGCCCTAACTCCCTTATTCAGTTCCCGATTCTTTTCGTTTCTCCCCCTCTGCCCGACGCCAACGAACCCTCTTCGCCGCCCGACGCAGCAGCGAGGGACGCCGTCGCCTCTCCCTCATGTCGAGTGGTTCCCTGCGGCCTCTCCTTCCTCTCAATCTTCTTCACCTTCTTCCTCTTTGGCGCACACGAAGGAGAAGCCATGACGCAGAGTCCTCACACGCGAGTAGTTCCGAGCCCTAATTCCTCCTCACTCGACCGACGCCGGCGCAGTTAAGGTGAGGTAAGGTTGCTAATTTAGGGTTTAAATTTGGATGTGTTGATATTGTTATTGCCTAAATCAAATTTGGGGTTGATGATCTGTGAAAGACTGAATTTTAGTTTGGTTACTTTGTTTCTGCCCTACAATTGATGTGTTGCCGTGAAACTTCATTGAAAGGATTGTATGAGAAGTGCACTGATCTGTATGAGATATGTTTCAACTGCAGATGTAATGATTTAATGGTGCAGTACAATATATATATATATATATATATATATATATATATATATGTTGGTGAGAGCCCTAGAGCCGATCATGTAATGATTGTATGGACTAATTTGTATCATATTCCTATGTATAAATAAAGGCATGTTTATGGTTATTATACTTACGTGTATTTGTGCCAATTAGCTAAGTATAATAATGTCCTTGAGTAGAAGGTTCTTATCTATATCAATCGATTGGTTGAATCGATAGTGAGATGATATAGAGAACACTACTCTAAATAATTCCTAGTCAAGTATTAACATTCAAGGACAATGTTAATACGTAGTGGCTAGCATGTAGGTCAACATGATGACTTGATCTCACAAGTCATAGATATAGAGATATCAAGTTGACACATGGGTATGCATTGGAGAATGTATACTGAATGACCCACCATGAGAAAGTATCATGGATCGTTATATGAGTGTCATATACTTTCTCATGTGGCTATTAGTATGACTATTAGTCCTTGGACCTGAAGTCACCATGGATTCCTACATAAGGAGTTACGTACTTTGGCTTCGTCAAACGTCACCCGTAAATGGGTGGACTATAAAGGCGATTACTGGGTATGTAACAAATTATGGAGAGGGATGTGAGTGATGTAGATGGGATCTATCCCTCCTATATGACGGGAGCGATATCGTATTCTTGATAGAGTGAGACCACAAAGTGCATGGCTATGCCCAAGTGAGTCAATATGAGATATTGAACTCATTTGATTAGTGTGAGTCTACTTGGAGTTCAAGATATAGATTGACTCGAGGATGACACGGTCTATGCCTCAATTGAGTCAATCTAGATATCATGGATAGAGGGACATTATCATATATTGTGAGAGTCACAATTATTAGACACAAGGTGATGTTGGATCTCAACATTCTTGTAACTTGGGTAGCAATGATGTGTTGCTAGATACCGCTCATTGCTTATGTTTCTAAGAGGTTAGAAGCATTGCCAACGTTACAAGAACCTATAGGGTCACACGCAAAGAACAAATAGATGGAGAAAAATTGAAGTCAAGTTTGACTTGGCTAAATATGGAAAGTCCATAAAAGGCAAGTTTGACTTGACCTAAATCCAAATCAAGTTTGACTTGACTTGGTTCCACTTCAAGTTAGACTTGACATGGGAGAAGAAATGGAGTCAAGTTTGACTTGACTATTTATGGAAAGTCCATAAAAGGCAAGTTTGACTTGACCAAAACCCACCTCACCTTTGTTTGACCAAGTGATGACTTGGTTTCCCCCCCATTTGAATTTCGAATTCAAATTGAAAAGGGATATGGAAGGCCACCTAATGGCACTTAATAGCCATTATGGCCGGCCACCTAATGGCCATTAATGGCCATTAAGTGGCCGGCCACCATGAAGGAACAAAACCGATGTTTTGTTTCATTTTGGTGAGTGTGAGGCTTTTCTTCTTCTCTCTTGATTTTTGGTTGGAGTGCTTCTTCGACCTCTCCTCTTGGCCGAAACCTATAGGGTGCTAGCACACCTAAGGTTTTGATTCATCTTCATTTGTTCGCGTGGATACGTATAGAGGAGTGTCTGCTTTGATACTCTACGAGATCCGGCGGCCTTTTGGACAAGCGGGAAAGCGAAGGGCTACGCGTCAAGGGTAATGATTCTTATCAAGTAGATCTAATGTAGATTAAACTCGTACTCGTAATCATATTTTTATGTTCGTACGGATCCGTGGCCGAACTTCTGGGGGTTTCCGCAACGCAAAAAGCGGTTTTTGCGGCCCAGAATTTCCAACAATATATATATAATAAGTTTTGTATTGTGTATACTGCTGATTGGAGTTGGGTTATATGTTGGAAATGGCTGGAATCTGATCATGTTGACAGTGGGTGAGAGTGGTATTTTGACGTCGTGGACTTGGTGTGGCATAATGGTAAATTTTGGGTTAATAGTATAATATTAGTTTATGTTGGATTGTTGCCGTGAGCAACATTAAAAGGTGTTTTGTTTAAGAAAGTTATGGTTTACACATTTCTCTAGTTTGTTTAGGATACGTAGGGATACATAGGAAATTATGATTAATTAAACGTAATAGGATAATTAATTAGGGTACTCCTAATTAATTAGGATAGTTCGTTTAGTTAAGTATTGCGTATTATAATAGCTAAACTTATGTCTCTTATTACAGGACCTTGATTCAGACTCGTTCGGTTGATCGTGAAAAGTTCATGTTTACGGAATTCTTCGATAAAAGGCGGGTACTTCTCCTTTGTACTCGAGTAGTTTTCATTACCTTAAAAGCATGGCTATATTATGTCTGATAGATTGCTTGACCTTGTTCTTTGTCGTTATGTAAAACATCGCCGTTGAGACTTATTCTTCGTTGATCTTCGAGTGTTCCCAAATTTATTTCTGTACAGTCTTCTGTTGGTTTTCTGTTCTATAAAGTACCGCTTGTACGCGAGTACTTATAAGTCCATTAAACACAGATAGGTTTATTTGGCATTAGAAATATCCTACCTATTAGTGTAGGCGCATAACCGTTGGTTTTCGATTTCCGGTTGGTTGTGTCGATGCATGTTTTACTCGTTGGATTTTATTGCATCGTTGTTTCTCCGGTTGTTCGTGCATCGTATATCATGCACCATACTTGCACGTTGCATACTAACGACTGTTGGGCTTACATTTGGTTAAGCCGTCGTTAGTCATATTGTTGCTCGATTCACTCAACCACTTGTTGTCGTGGTACTTATTAAGAGTGCGAGCACCTGTCCTGTTATGCCAAACAGTGACACCCTCACAGTTGTTTTTAGAGGGATGAGCTGTTGGTGGCTCACCCTCACCGTTGTTTGTTTTTGAGGGATATTGTAGCTGTGGTAGCTCCCCCGATGTACTGGGGCTTGGAGTGTAGGCTCCTAGCATCCTGTCCACTGAACCACACCTTATGTGGTATATATTGTTGGAGTGGTACAGTTGTCACAGCCCTACCCACTCGGTCACACAGATGGGATGTGATGACGGCTTGACTGGCGACAGGGGTGACACATGTCATTGCATCATGTGCATACGTATTTCTTTTATGCATTTGTTTGTGTTTGATGCACTTATATGAGCTATGATTGTTGCACATGTTTGACATGCATATATATCTTGATATTATTATTATTGAGTTGTTCTATACCTGCTTAGTCGTTATTCGGACTTTATACCATGCCGATTTACATATGTTATGTATGATTAGGTTTCTATATTTCCTTATGGACTGTACACTGTTAATTTCTCTACTCCGTTATCTTTATTATGCCATGCTTATTTGTCTACTCATATACCCGCAGAGTCCGCCCGGACTCACCACCCCTGCTTTCCTTTCTGTTGTTTCAGATAGCAGGTAGACGTAGTTCTTGGAGCCAGGAGAGGATCCAGTTGCCAGTCCCCAGTGCAGAGTTGAGTTACGTTTCCGTATTTGGTATAGTTTGTTTTGGTTTTCAGTACATGATAAATTCGTCTCGTATTTGTTATCGGTTTCTTTGTCGTTAAAAGAGACATTTTGAGTTCTTGTTGGTTTTAGTTTCTTGTATGTTTAAGGTGGTTGAGCCACCCATTCACTTATTCTGCGTGGTTGTGTTTATCTTCTATTTATTGTGATGCTAGCTGTATGTGGCTAAGCTATATGAGTGAGATATTATGTATAATTGCTCCATATTATCCGCCGTACAGGGGAGATGCTGCCCGATTTTCGAGAAAGCATGTGCCTCTGGGGGCGTGACAATTTTTGGTATCAGAACCAAGTTTTGCGATTTCTTTTGGGATCTGTGAATTTTTATGATGATGTTTTTGGTGAATTATTACAGCGTTAGTTTGCAGGTTTTGTAATGTCTATATGTTTTTGTATTTTGGATTTTTTCGATGTTCTAACTGTAACACATTATTAGTGCAAACTTAGTATTTTTTTTCGGATGTTGTTGAGTGATGGGCCATAACCCATAGGTCACAAGGTTTTGCGATGTTTTGGTGTCTGTGGGTTTACGGATATGTGATTTTACGGATATGTGTTTTACGGATTTGATTGTATTTCCGCGGAGTCATTGTCCTCGACATGGTAGTATTTTTGGGACTTGGCAGCAACGGACATCTCCAGGCGACAAGTAAATTGGTTAAGTATATCATCCATAATTATCCTATCCGTTGTATACAGTACATTGTTTATGGTTGTATATACACATGGTGGCTTAGTTGAATAGCAAACTATTACCTATACCCGACTGCTAACGTTTATCCAGCTTTTTAATCCATGATGTTACAAGTTAGAGTTTATTTATATGAATTGCATTATGTATCTAAAATTTCATGTTCTAGATATAAAATTTGATGTCAACTAATAACAAACTGTATCATAGTGTGGTACATTAAGTATGATGAATTCTTGATAACCCTTTAGATATCAATTTTAGTACATCTTGCACTTCACTTATGAAGTTTCTCAAAGCAACTACTGATTGATCATTTTGGTAATGTATGAGACTATCCAAAAATGTGCTTCCTCTATTGTTAAGAGATAGTTACAAACCCACTGCAACAGCTGAATGAGGAAAGCAAAATGAACTCAGTGTGTAGAAAAGTTAGAACGTAGAAGACCTTGAGTTACTGTAAATAATGTTGGAGCTAGGAAGTAAAAGGAATATTATTTGTGTTGAATATACTCATTAGTGTTCACTATGCATTAATGAAGCTCAATGGAAAAATAATTATAATTTGATTGAACTAACTGAGTTGTTCATACTAGTCAGATTGGTTGACACAATTGTTTAGTTATGAAGGCGGGTTGGTCCAGCAGTAAAATGAGGATTGTGAGAGTTAGTGCGAATGGTTTGAAAGAAAGAATGGAAGAATCCATTAGTGTTACTAGTTTCATAATGAGCTGGATATATTCATTTGTATTAGTAGGTTTGTGCTTGATGTTTTGTTCGATGATAATCTGATGACTCTGTTTTTGGTATAAGTTCCTGCTTATTTGAGTGTTGCTGCATGATTGAAAAGTAGTACGCTTGAGGTTATCCAGACTTTCATTAGTTGGATTTGGTTGAAGTTGAGTAGAGTAACATATGTGATATATTATGTTTACGCACTCTATTGACGGAAGTATTGCTTATGATGTTATGGTTTGGCACATAGAGATTGTTCTTGATTTGTGATCCATGGATGATAATTATGGATTTGTTGAACTTGCAAGTAGGGATTTGTTTAAAAAAAAACAAAGTTGTGTCGGTAATCCTAGGATTGAATGTCCTGAGTGTAATTTTGATAAATTGATCAGTGGTCGTTGGTTGTTAGATGATAACCGTTAGATCAGTGATCTTGTTTTGATGTTGGTATATGAGATCATGTAGTAGTTGATTGTTGCTAGAAGCTGTGTTTATGCTGTTGTGAAGATATATTGAGAGTTGTTTTCAGTGTATGAGGTTTTGGAAGTAAGTATGAACGTGTTAAGCTTTAGTAAGAGTTGCAATATTATGATTCGAGGTTGTAGAGCTTGCTTGTAGGTATCTTGAGTAGATTAACAGATTGAGATTCTCATGATGGCTAGAAAAGATAGTTGATCCATTATATTCTTATGATTGGGATTAAGAGGTTTGGTTTCATTTTATTGTGTGGTGTAAGATCATGTTCGTGGAGCATCATGTGGCTGGTTTTGAGGTTGTGTTGTGAGTTTGTATTGAAATTAGTTGATTTGATTTCAAGAAGATTGATCGAGTTAGGAGTTGATTCATGGTGAAACAAATTTGGATTAAGACAGATTGCTATTGTGGAATAATATATGTACTATGTTGAGTTAAAAAAAAAATACAATTCTGGTGAATGGTCATAAAGGTAGAGATAGTTGTGATCGAAAGGTTCTGTTGTCAGGCTGTTATGGTTATCATTGCATTAAGATGCACTATTAAATTTGTTTTCTTGTACGGATCAGATGCAGATTGCAGCTTCATAGTTGTGTTGTTTGGAGCTTTTTGCCATTAGTTGCATTCCCTTCCTTGCTAATCCTGATCAGATGAAAATGAATGAAAACGCATGTTAAACTTCAAATTTGATGCTGCAATTTGAATGTTTACCACATTGATGCTTCAGAAAGTGATCATTTGTTTAAGTGATAATAATAGTTGTGTGCATTTAAGAATACAATATGTGTATTTAATGCGAGGATTGTGATGTTGTAGCGTGAAGTATAAGCGTTGGGCTGAGTAGATAAGAGAATGTCAATGCAAGTGAGATTTAGTAGCAGTCAGAGCATGAAAGACAAGTTTGATCTTCTTGAGTGTGTCTCATTGGTGTGAGTGTGTCGCTTTTATTAGAAAAGCGCTAGTTGAAAGCAAATGTATGATCTATGATGTATGGTTGAATACATCTGTGGACTTATGACATGTTTAACGTGTATATAAGGTGTCGCATAAGTATGATGTTAGCTATACGTTAAGTTGTGTTCTGAAGATAGCGTGTGTAATGCTACTAGTTTTGGATAAAGTGACAGTTGTTGCGTTCGGTTTGTGTTCGTTTGTTTCGAATCCTCTACGTGCTTTCCTTTTTGGTATTATTTTTAATCTTATTTACTTGTTATCTATCTAGACTTTTGAGAGCACTTCTTAGATTAAAAAGAAATAATATCTAGGTAGGAGATAAGTAGATGATTGTTTACCTTTGTATAGAGCAATAGGTAATTCTCGATGAAATAAGGATGAGGTTGTTGATTTGTAAATGGTTTTTGTCCTGTGAACAAATGGTCGCTGTGTGTGACGAGTGCACACCTACAGAGGTTGGTAATGAAGGTTGTAGTGTGCCTATGACAATGGATGGAGCATGTGGTGGCTGTGGCATAGGCATTGGTCCAAGAATGATTGAAGAAGTGTGGATATTCGTGAAAAAAAAAAATAACATCGCCAAAGATAAGGCTATAATGTGGTGGTAAAATCATAAAAAAGATAGTCATTTTGAGTTAGGGAATACTTGAAGAAAAATCATATCGAATCAAGAAAGGACTTATCCTGAGACAGTACTAAATGATGCACAAAACTTGCGGGACAACTGGAAAAGACACTAGCAAATACATCAGCAGTTAAGAGAGTTTGTCTATCATGAAAACATGAGGCGATCTAAGTACACCATAAAAACATCTCCATTGAGCGTATGGAAATGTGTATATGAGACACTATCATTAATGACAATTATGTTCAGCAATCCTATTTTGCCAATACAAATGGCTGTGTTCTCAAGTTTTCTGATGAAGAATACGCTAATGAGACTGATAAAAAAAGGCATTGAAGGTGTGTTGCATGTATAATAAAGTAATGAGGTTTTTATGAGAGTCCAAAAAAATTTTAATCACGATATGAAGTGTGTTATTATTTCATGATAGCAAACCTTGAGAACAAGCAAAATACTGCATCAACTTTAAGTTGATAGAGTCATTCAGATATAATAGAGATTGGTGAGTAGAAAGCATCTAAAATTAGGCATTGGTAGAGATTGGACTAGTCCAAACATCATTGTATAAGAGAAAAGGGAGAAGAACTCTGTTTATGTGCTTTAGAGGTAAAACATGATGATGCTTGCCTTACAAGTCTCGCAATTACATACATGTACATATGCTCAAAAGGTCATTGAGTCAAGTGCAACAACCAAATGCTACTGACTGGAGGTCCTCCATTTCGAGATAGGATGATCTCCTTGCATTGGCCTCTATGTCAAGTGAGGCCATGGCACATGATGAATTATCATCAATGAAAGAGGTATGATCACTGTCCATATATGAAAGTTGATCATCATATTGAGTAGATGGTATGATTAAGATTTATTTTAGTTATTAGTTATGTGTAGATCAGCTATGCCCAGCATATTAGTCTTCAGTTTATTGGCCTCAGCAAATGGACGAAGCTACAAGGTGTCAGACTCAGCAGACGGTGGGAGCTCCAGCACCTCAGACTATGCGGTTAGCAGCAATTCAGATGATTCGGCCACTGTCGCTTCAGACGATGCCACCATCAGTTTCAAAGATGGAGTCGGTTTACACGCTCACCAGAGAGAAGGCACAGCAGGTCGATGAATCGATTTTCCGAGATATTAAAGAGCTATAGGGTATTTACGTGTAGGTCACTGCTTGTAACTGGGTAGCTACCGTTAGAGAGATGTTGAACATTTCCCAATATGATAGATAACACATTTGACTCACAATCATGGTTGAGATTAACCATGAGAGAGGCAGACCCTTAGAGTTCTTTGCGAGCGATCAGTATTACCTACGAAAGGGGTGAAGAGGTTTGATCTCAGAGGGAAACTAGCTCCGCGCTATATTGGACCGTGTCAAATTCTGGAGTGGATTCTGGAGCAGAGTGGAACAGAAGTTGCCCATCTAGCTCAATTGATAGAGGGCAAGATCCGATACATGTTTTATCAGAGGTGTCGACCACACTATAGTCAAATGCGACTTACGTGGAGATGCCCATGCGCACAAGGAGCCTCGGTAGAACAAGACTATTCAGTTGGTCAGGGTTGGTTGGCAGGACCATTCGGATGATGAGGCTACTTGAGAGCTCGAGGATACGACCAGAGCTCGCTACCCTCATCTATTTACATGAGGTGTGTATGGTTGGATTTTACTCCGAATTTATATTATACCTGAGGTGTTGATACCTGTTGCCGTTGACTAAAATCTGTTGTGATTGACTAGTACCTATTGTGATTTACTAGCTAAATTTGGGGACCAAATTTTTGTTAGTGGGGGAGAATGTTAAATACCGAATCTTAAGGGGTTGAAAAGGTAAATTTCAAAATTTAGGGACCCAGTTGTCAATAGCGAACCTTGGAGGGCCTTTTTGCAAAAAGGCCAAAACTAATATAAAAACTCTAAAAAAGCCCTAACTCCCTTATTCAGTTCCCAATTCTTTTCGTTTCTCCCCCTCTGCACGACGCCGACGAACCCTCTTCGCCGCCCGACGCAGCAGCGAGGGACGCCGTCGCCTCTCCCTCACGTCGAGTGGTTCCCTGCGGCCTCTCCTTCCTCTCAATCTTCTTCACCTTCTTCCTCTTTGGCGCACACGAAGGAGAAGCCGTGACGCAGAGTCCTCACACGCGAGCAGTTCCGAGCCCTAATTCCTCCTCACTCGACCGACGCCGGTGCAGTTAAGGTGAGGTAAGGTTGCTAATTTAGGGTTTAAATTTGGATGTGTTGATATTGTTATTACCTAAATCAAATTTGGGGTTGATGATCTGTGAAAGACTGAATTTTAGTTTGGTTACTTTGTTTCTGCCCTACAATTGATGTGTTGCCGTGAAACTTCATTGAAAGGATTGTATGAGAAGTGCACTGATCCGTATGAGATATGTTTCAACTGTAGATGTAATGATTTAATGGTGCAGTACAATATATATATATATATAATAAGTTTTGTATTGTGTATACTGCTGATTGGAGTTGGGTCATATGTTGGAAATGGCTGGAATCTGATCATGTTGACAGTGGGTGAGAGTGGTATTTTGACGTCGTGGACTTGGTGTGGCATAATGGTAAATTTTGGGTTAATAGTATAATATTAGTTTATGTTGGATTGTTGCCGTGAGCAACATTAAAAGGTGTTTTGTTTAAGAAAGTTATGGTTTACACATTTCTCTAGTTTGTTTAGGATACGTAGGGATACATAGGAAATTATGATTAATTAAACGTAATAGGATAATTAATTAGGATAGTTCGTTTAGTTAAGTATTGCGTATTATAATAGCTAAACTTATGTCTCTTATTACAGGACCTTGATTCAGACTCGTTCGGTTGATCGTGAAAAGTTCATGTTTACGGAATTCTTCGATAAAAGGCGGGTACTTCTCCTTTGTACTCAAGTAGTTTTCATTACCTTAAAAGCATGGCTATATTATGTCTGATAGATTGCTTGACCTTGTTCTTTGTCGTTATGTAAAACATCGCCGTTGAGACTTATTCTTCGTTGATCTTCGAGTGTTCCCAAATTTGTTTCTGTACAGTCTTCTGTTGGTTTTCTGTTCTATAAAGTACCGCTTGTACGCGAGTACTTATAAGTCCATTAAACACAGATAGGTTTATTTGGCATTAGAAATATCCTACCTATTAGTGTAGGCGCATAACCGTTGGTTTTCGATTTCCGGTTGGTTGTGTCGATGCATGTTTTACTCGTTGGATTTTATTGCATCGTTGTTTCTCCGGTTGTTCGTGCATCGTATATCATGCACCATACTTGCACGTTGCATACTAACGACTGTTGGGCTTACATTTGGTTAAGCCGTCGTTAGTCATATTGTTGCTCGATTCACTCAACCACTTGTTGTCGTGGTACTTATTAAGAGTGCGAGCACCTGTCCTGTTATGCCAAACAGTGACACCCTCACAGTTGTTTTTAGAGGGATGAGCTGTTGGTGGCTCACCCTCACCGTTGTTTGTTTTTGAGGGAAATTGTAGCTGTGGTAGCTCCCCCGATGTACTGGGGTTTGGAGTGTAGGCTCCTAGCATCCTGTCCACTCAACCACACCATATGTGGTATATGTTGTTGGAGTGGTACAGTTGTCACAGCCCTACCCACTCGGTCACACAGATGGGATGTGATGACGGCTTGACTGGCGACAGGGGTGACACATGTCATTGCATCATGTGCATACGTATTTCTTTTATGCATTTGCTTGTGTTTGATGCACTTATATGAGCTATGATTGTTGCACATGTTTGACATGCATATATATCTTGATATTATTGTTATTGAGTTGTTCTATACCTGCTTAGTCGTTATTCGGACTTTATACCATGTCGATTTACATATGTTATGTATGATTAGGTTTCTATATTTCCTTATGGACTGTACACTGTTAATTTCTCTACTCCGTTATCTTTATTATGCCATGCTTATTTGTTTACTCATATACCCGCAGAGTCCGCCCGGACTCACCACCCCTGCTTTCCTTTCTGTTGTTTCAGATAGCAGGTAGACGTAGTTCTTGGAGCCAGGAGAGGATCCAGTTGCCAGTCCCCAGTGCAGAGTTGAGTTACGTTTCCGTATTTGGTATAGTTTGTTTTGGTTTTCAGTACTTGATAAATTCGTCTCGTATTTGTTATCGGTTTCTTTGTCGTTAAAAGAGACATTTTGAGTTCTTGTTGGTTTTAGTTTCTTGTATGTTTAAGGTGGCTGAGCCACCCATTCTCTTATTCTGCGTGGTTGTGTTTATCTTCTATTTATTGTGATGCTAGCTGTATGTGGCTAAGCTATATGAGTGAGATATTATGTATAATTGCTCCATATTGTCCGCCGTACAGGGGAGATGCTGCCCGATTTTCGAGAAAGCATGTGCCTCTGGGGGCGTGACAACTAATTTATAATAAAACAAAATTTTCTTCTCTTTAAATTATGGAATAAATTTTATAAGAAATTTATAAACATTCTTATTATGGAAAAATCAATTCATAATTGATTTTATAAAATTAAAATAAACCAATTCATGGATTATTTTAACTTCCATAAAAAGAATAAATTTCTATAAATTTATTTATATAAATTTCTTTATACAAATTTATTTATCCATAATTTATAAAATAAATCGCGCTAGATTTATTTTATTAATTAAACCAAAATTAATTGGTTTTCTCCCTAATAGGTGGTCGGCCAACCCAAAGAGGTTTGGCACCCACTTTGGCCGGCCAACACAAAGCGAACCACCGCGAATTAAACTCATTTAATTCGCCCAAAAAGTCTTCAAAAGACTTAGCCATTTTTAGCTTCCATTGCGCCTCTGATTAACTCAGATTCGACTTATTTCTCTTGATCGGAAAATCCAATTTTCAACTCGTTTTAAATCCCTCGAATTACTCGTAGTGCGTGTGACTAAATAGGCTTCCTATTTATGTTGGCCGTCTATAATCAACTAATTATAGAACGATCATGAGTGGCACCTAGTAGTACATCATGACCCCCAATTAATCGGAAGATCAACGGTTTGACCTCAGAAGTAATTCTGAAACCCTTCAGCAGCTCTAATGAATCGTGCCCCATTCCCTTCATCATCTTACCCACTTCGTTCAGGACACGGACTATTTGTGTCAGTCCCCACTAGGCTGACTACGTCACACCTAGCCCAAGTAGTGTCTTTCTCGTCCTTTGGATTTCTAATTACTCTCATGTATTTTAGAGACTCGCACTCCAAACATAATATACTCTGGCTAGAGGTTTTGAGTAACAATCCAACGATAAGCCTGGGTATACATCTCCTCGCAAGGAGTGGTGAATCCATTGTAGGTTGTTCAAACATCTTCGGGCACTTCGGCTTATACCCAATCATCCTGGGTCTACACCTCCTTGGAGATGCTTGCTTAAGATGTTAAAGTATAAGTCTCCATGACCAAGATGACTTGAACACCGCAAGTCAAAGGAACATCGCACTTAAGCCGCAGTAAGAACTTCAGTGACATATCTATATAGATAACCATATGAAGTCTTATAGCTAGTCACTCCAATGAAATAGTTCCGTTAACTAGCATCCATGTTTATCTCCGGACATCCCAATGACACCAGCCAGTGAGAATCAGCTGATTAGAGAATAACTCATGCTAGTCTCAACAGAATTGATAGTGTCCGTATTTATCAATTCATCGACTAGGGATATTTTCAATACTTCACATTTGCACATTTAGAGATAATCACTAGTTGTGATCTCATCACAAATTCTCTTATACTGTGAGTTGTATTGCGGACATTCAGTAGATGAGTTTAAGATCTCAATCAAATACAAACATGTATACTCAAATAGTGAATTATCATTTATTAAAATAAATGTTTACAATCATAAGGCGATTGCTTTAGGACACTTCTCTCATATCACTAACAACTGGAAGTCAGCCAAGGCCTGACTTGGGATTTCAGACCAACCCTGATCGATCACTTGACCGATCAAGCTCAAGGTCTGATCGGTCAAGCTGACCGATCAGGTTAGAGCCTGACTGATCAGGCTCTTGCCTGATCGATCCAGGCATGCCCTGATCGGTCCATAGACCAATCAGGGTCTTCTATCTAAACCTTCTGTTCTCTTTTTGATCATTCACCAGAACGATTAGAAACCACACAGTAGGTTTCTGTTCCCTTTCTAATCGTTCACCAGAATGATCAGGCACCCTGGATCGGTCACCAGACCGATCCACAACCGAGGAAGTTCGTGCCAACTCCATCATCGGACTCCAGACCGATCCAGCTCTGATCATTTCGACCCTAAGTCCAGAGAACAGACTCCCTTGCCTTCTTTGACTCATTCCGGTCCTGGAGAATGAGCTCACGAGCCCTCTCCGACCAGTACACTTAATGCTTAGTCCCCCGGAACAAGACTTCATGCCCAGCTTCACTCATCGGGACTTTGTTCAACCTAGCTTCACTTACTAGGGTTTCCTTCACCTAGCTATACTTGCTAGGACCCAGCTTCACTCACCGGGATTTCCTTCACCTAGCTTCACTCGCTAGGACCCGGCTTCACTCACTTGGATTTCCTTCACCCAGCTTCACTCACCGGGATTTCCTTCACCTAGCTTCACTCGCTAGGACCCGGCTTCACTCACCAGGATTTTCTTCACCTAGCTTCACTCACTAGGACCCGGCTTCACTCACCGAGGTTTCTTTCACCTAGCTTCACTCGCTAGGACCCGGCTTCACTCACCGGAATTTTCTTCACCTAGCTTCACTCGCTAGGACCCGGATTCACTCACCAGGATTTCGTGCCCAGTCCCCGACCCGGACTTCCGATCTCACTCAACCAAACTTAAATCGGTGTCAACGCCAAAACAACAATCAGGTCAGACTGCATCAACATGTTTGGCTTGAGGTCGCAGATTTTGTTGATTGCGTTGTAGTTTGTGACATTGATAGGGCAGGAGCCTTGTCATCTTAATCTTCATCCTTATCCTGATCCTGAACAACTTCTATGCCCTTGCCTTTGGCCTCGTAGGCTGGTCTGATCTGAGTAATTTTCCTTTTTTTTTGGGAAGTGACTCTGTTTCATCTGACCCTTTTCTTTCCAATTGTTTATGCAGCTTCATGATTCTCTGGTCAGCCTGAAGTATGATCCTATCTTGTACAACTATCATTTTTTGTGGTGATCATCTTTTTCTTTTAGCCGGGAATCTTTGTCACCAATTATTGTATCCTTTTCAGCAATGATTTCATCTTTTTGTTTAAGCTAGGAATCCTTCTCTGCAATTATTGTTTCCTTGTGAGCAATAATTTGATCCTTGTCACTGATGGCTATTGCCATGTCAATTTTAACATCCTCCAAACTTTTAAGAGCTATAGTTAATTGTTGCTGTAAGGTATCAATTTTTTCTTACTTTTCTATACATAGATTGCAGGCTTCCATTTGTAAGGACTGTAGGCTTCCTTCTGCTGCCTGCTGTAATACCTCACAGTGTACCTCAAGTGCTTGAGTTGTAGGAGACTAGTGAGGTACCAAATCAAGCTCTGACTCAGCCAGAATTAAATCAACAATTATTGAATTTGTGGGCACACGATCTATCATCCTTTTGATACTCTCAACATGAGCTTTAGGCCAAGTCTAGCGAAGTATTCTTGGCAATCTATGACGATGTTCTGGAGCAGCAATACTAATATGTTCACTCACTCATACCTGCAACATGATTATATTCAGTAATTAATATCCATCATAACATATATGAGCAGGTATATGTACTCTAACATATAGCCAAAATATTTAGAAATCCCTTGAGCAAGGGAGCCTTGGCCGTTTGGGTTGAATCACCTACATGTGGTATATGCCTCAGTATAACCTCCTTTCCAATGGCTTCCAACTGAGGAGCCATGAAATTATAGATGGCATTACACCAATTATAGGTTAGTAGGTTGTCAAAATCATCTACGCAATCAATTAGTGACAGGGCAGGAATGACAAGTATGTTGCTAGTTCCACAAAATAGAACTGTAGAAAAAATAGAGTATATACAACTGACAGTAGAGCTTGTCATTGGATGTAGACTTCATTATCAATTTCTTTAAATGCTTGGCAGAACAACCTGACTCTTCAAAATACTGCTTGTACAGTGGGTTGGAGGCCTCGTTCAAATCATGTTGGACTATCTCTCCATTGTCAGGTAGCCCTAGAATAAGTGATATATCAACCTTTGTGAATTTCAATTTTTTCCCATGGAATGTAAAGCTCTGTTCTTCTTCATCCCAATTATCAAACATATTGTGAACCTGGGGTCTTACACAAGAACTATTAGGGAGGTCGAGGACCCAAGCAAAGGGTATATCTCGAAGCAACTGTTCTTGTGATGGTGTGGGTGGAACAGAAACAATAAAATTTTAGAAATGGCAAAGGGTACTTTTCAGTTCATTCGTTTAGTTCAACCTCTGTTGACAAAACTTGTATAGTCGCTACACAATTTCCTTTTTCCAAGTGCCAACTATTTTTTTTACTTCCACCAGGGCCTTGTTGTTTCTTCGATTTTTTGGGAGCTCCTTGATTTGAAGATGATCTTTTTGGAGCCATCCCGAACTTAGCAACCCTCAAACAAAAATTATTTGACACAAACAAATATAACACTTTGATTTCGTTTATAAAGAGCCTCCTCAAATTCAGTCAGTGATTGAAGACTATCACTAACCGTAGGTCAAAAGCAAAAACTAAAATGAAAAACTAAATGTGAGGGTGCATACAATTCCACTAGTCCGATGAGGAAGATCTCGCCCACACGACTTCAATTGATGAAAGCACGCTACGTTCAAATGGCAAGAAAACAGGAGCTAGAAGACGATTGCTTACCACTAGGCTCCCGTGCACGCTTTAAATCTCGATCACTGCTAGGCCTGATATAATAGGATTTCAGGCCCAACACGGGCCTTATTTTGTATATGTATTATTTATTAATTTGAGTTATATTTATTTGTATTTGAAAGATATAACATCTATATAACATTTATTTTTATAACTCAACGATATAACATTTGTATTATTCCTTGTTAATACATGACTCAGATTTATTTATAATTTTATTGATTTTGTATTTATATGTATTTTTAAAGTTTGTGAAATCAACATATTTAAGAACCACCCTGGGCCTAAAATCAGAGAGATTCAGGCCCACCGTGGGTTTGATTATCTCTAATTTCAAGCCCACCATAGGCCTGAAATGTGAGATATTCAGGCCCAACGTCGATTGAAATTTGTTTTCGAGTTTAAAAAATTAAATTCATAATTATTTTTCATGATTTATTAAATTTTATATTTGTACGGGTAATCTTTTAAATAATTATACAAGTTTAAATAATCTTTTAATAATCTAATGGTTATAAATTATGTATTCAGGGTTTAGGGTTTTGGGTTCAGGCCCAAACCCACTGATGTGTTAGTAATATGAGAGAAGTGTCCTAAGGCAATCGTCTTATGATTGTAATCATTTACTTTAATAAATGAATATTCACTATTTGAGTATACATGTTCGTGTATTTGATTGAGATCTTAAACTCATTTACTGAATGTCCGCAATACAATTCACAGCATGAGAGAATTTGTGATGAATTCACAACTAGTGATTATCTCTACATGTGCAATTGTGAAGTATTGAAACTATCCCTAGTCGATGAATTGATAAAAACGGACACTATCAATTCTGTGGAGACTAGCATGGGTTATTCTCTAATCAGCTGATT